>CABHPQ010132368.1:0-10068 GCA_902168405.1 Peromyscus aztecus | reverse complement strand
CCTCAGAGGTCAGAAGTCTAAACTTATAGGCAGTGATGAGTTCCCTGACATGGTCTTCTGTAAAAGCATTCCGAGCCATATTTCCAGCCTTGCTCTGACTCTTGATATCATTTGGGACCTGCACATGTTTTCTGTGGAGGGCATGTTGATCTGAAGCTCTCATGTATATAGAGCTTGCTAGAATAGTTAAGGGGGAAATGGGTTTGTATAGTTCACATAAACAGAGACAGTCTCTTACTATGTAGCCTAGGCTGGCTTAGAACTTGGGAATCTTCGACCTTCCTTTCCCGAGAGCTAGAATTAATTGTATTAAAGATTGTGCCATCATGCACAGCTAACGAATAAAAATAGATTTTTATTCAAAAATATTGTTAGAGTCAGCCATAGTGATACACACTTTGCACCTTTAGTCCTAGCACTGGGGAGGCATAAGCAGGTAGATCTCTGAGTTCAAGGCCAGCCAGAGCTGCATAGCAAATTTCAGGCCAGCCATAATTTAATAGTGAGACACTTTCTCAAAAACCACACAAACAAACAAACAATACTGCTAGTGTCACAATCAGGTCACCATCAGTGCCGTCAGTAGTGCTGTCCCAGCACTCACTACTAGAGTCAGCCGTACGTTGTCTGAAGTCACCTGTTTCATTCTGCAGGTCGTAGAGGCTCCTGGTGCTGCTAAGTGCATTGGCCCTGGGTGTTCCAATGTAGCACAGCCTGATTCAGTGTACTGCAGTAATGATTGCATTCTCAAACACGCTGCAGCTACCATGAGATTTCTAAGTTCAGGTAAAGAACAAAAACCAAAACCCAAGGAAAAGGTCAAGATGAAGCCAGAAAAGTTCAATCTTCCAAAATGCAGTGTTCAGGTAAGCTGACCAAAGTCACCTTCAGGACAATTGAAAAATTGAAACAGGAAGTGTTTGAAAGTGCTCTTTGTAGATTTGTTTCTGTTTGCAGGAAAAGTGCAGGGAACAACAGTTGTCAGTAAAATCTAGATCGCAATTTCCCTATCTCTTCCTCATTTGCTGAGGGATTAGAATACAGTAAAACAAGCAAGCATGTGGCTTTTTTCCCCCTTTCTCACCCCCCCACCCCTCCCCCAGGGTCTCACTATATAGCTTTGGCTGTCCTGGAACTAGTTCTGTAGACCAGGCTGGTCTCAAACTCACAGAGATCCTCCCGCTTCTGCCTCCTGAGTGCTGGGATTAAAGGCGTGCACCACCACCGCCTGGCCTATGTGGCTTTTTTTTTCTTTTTTCCTTTTATTTTTTTGGAAGAACCAAGACCTCAGAATGTGTACCACACAGAGACTTGTGCAAAGTCCACTTGGCACTTAAAGAAGGACATGGGTTCTGGGCAAGGCTCTGTGTCTTGTATAGGATAACACAGTGGTAGAATGCCTAGCATGCAAACAGTCTTATGATTTCTTTCTTTTGGTTTTTCAAGACAGGGTTTCTCTGTGTAACAGCCCTGGCCATCCTGGAACTTGCTTTGTAGACCAGGCTGGCCTCAAACTCATAGATGCCTGCCTGCGTCGGCCTCCCCAAGTCCTGGGATTAAAGGCATGTGCTGCCACCACCTGGCCAGTCTTAGATTTCTACATATGCCTTGGGGAGAGTGTTTCCTTTATTTTAAAAGAAGTTCTGTAGCCCAGTCAGGCCTTGAACTTGATTTTCTTCCTTTAGCCTCCCACTCAGCTAGGATTACAGACTGGCTAGATAACTTTTTTTTTCCTCCAAAGCCTGTCATCTTGGATCTTACTCCCAGAAAAGTAGTTACTCTATGCAGTGTGAGGGTAATAGTACAGAGCATTGGGGTCTGGCCACAGTTTCCCAGTGGGCAGATTTTCCACAGGAAATGCAAATATCATTTATTCTCTACAGGTCCTAATGCCCATATGCAGGCCCTTTTCATTTTGTTTTTAGCTTGTTTCATTGTCTTGCTGAGAGGGGTTCATGCTGCATTTATCTTGGCTGGTTCATGCCTCAACTAGGTTACGGGACAGATCTGGGTCAGGAACCTTCACAGTACACAGATGTTACATGGGAATGCTAAGGATTATTGGATGTGTAGACGTAACCATATGGAATCACAAGATTCTGCTCAGCCTGTGTGAAGGGTCTTCAGATATCAAAATAAAGGCAGTATCATATCTCTAATGGGTCTTTGAAGCAAAGGTATCCTTTCAGACCTTAATAATTGGGATTTCACTGATTATCCAGGCGGGGATTAAAATCTCTTCTGTGCACAAGAGACTAGCTTCAGAGAAAAAAGAAAACCCAGTGAAGAAAGTGATGGTGGCTCCTAGGAGTGAAACTTCAGGGAAGGAGATAACCTGTGAAAGCACCACCCCATCCTGGGCAAGTGACCACAACTACAATGCTGTGAAGCCAGAGAAGCCTGAGAAGTCTGAGAAGCCCACTGCACTTTCACCCACCCTATTGAGTAAATGTACGTATCACCCAAAGGCTGGCTTCCCAGGCCCCTCCCATCATCTGGATGGCTACTGGGGCTATCTAGGACTGGAGTCCTGGGTATTCTGGTGCTGCTGGTAGCCAGCAGCTCACCGCCAAACCGAAACAAATACCAAGATGCCTCTGGACCCCAGGTGTTCCTGACTAGCCTGTGGAGCTTCTGTGGGTGTTTCCTAAAGAGCTGAGTAGGCCTCGATACTGAGAGTCTCACATTGGAAGCAATTTCTTATTTCAGTTTCAGGCTTTGGTAAGTATTTGCACTGCTCTCAAGATGGGACTACATCAGTGCACTGTTCAGACTCCAGGCTCAGTACTGTGCAAACAACAGTTCCTCACAGAACAACCATGCATAAACCATGAGGAATTTTTCCACATTACCTATTTCTGCACATGAACTCTCATCACTGCTCTTCTATAGCAAAATCGATTTTTCAGGAGCTAAGAAAGGACAGGTAGATAATTTGCTTGTGTCTATTTCACATACTACATACCTACATAATAAACAAGTTCACATTTTGAAGGTCATCATTTGTTGCAGCTCAGACCCCATGGTGAGTAATCATGTTGACCTTTACACTAGGGCAGTGTCCTCATCAAGGGGAGAATTGTGGTTAGTGGCTTCCCGATTACTTTTATATGTTTAGATTATTAGTCTGACCCAGATTTCAAATAATTGAAATGGCAGTAGTTTGAGTAAGTTTTTGAAACCCCAGATTAGATCACAAAATATGGAGCCATTCTTGTCTCATAGCCCCCTACTCCTCAAGGTACACCTTTTGTACAGTGGTTTCAAGTGAATTTTTGGTTGTTTTCTTGATAGTGTTTTGTCCATCTCTGCCCATCCTTAGCCCCAGATAGGGGCTCTTATAGCCCAGACTAGCCTTAAATTTGCTTTGAAGCTGAGGATGACCTTGAACTTGTGATCCTCCTGCTGCCTCCACCTGTAAAGAGTGTTGAGATTTACAGGCACGCACCTGATTTATGTTCTGGGGTATGAACTCAGGGCATATAGTCAAGCAACCTACCAACTGAGCTGCATTTCTAGCTCATGATCTTCAACTTCTGATCTTCCTATCTTCACTTCCTGGGTGCTGGGATTATAGGTATGTGGTGCTGGGGGTCAAGCCCAGAACTTCATGCCTAACTAGGTAAGCACTACTCTGTACCCCACCCTCATTAGTGCATTTTTGTACCCTTTTTAAAGTATCAGGGTTATAGAGCCCTGAATGCCATGAGTATAAACATGGTACATTTCTTATTAGCCTTTCAGCAAGATAACTAAGGGAGAGACCTCTTGCAGGTAGGTTCACAAAATGAGAATGCAGTTAGGCATGGTGTTGTAGACTTAGAGTTCTAACATAAGAGAAATTAAGATGAGGATTGAGAGGTCTAGGCTAGCTGGGATTGCAGAATGAGAACCTGACTTTAGGGCAAGTGGGAGGGAAAGGAATGTAAAAGACCCAAGGAAAGGAGTAAATTAGTCTACTGCATTATGAGTAGTGAGTTTTATGTTTGCAGATGACATGGCTCGTCTCGGGTGTTCTCTCCATCACAGCAGCTCTACAACAGCAGCATTATGAACTAATGAGTAGACTTAGAGCCAGCCAAGTACCACCTCTGAGAATAGGGAAAGGCCCACCAAGTGTAGGGCTCAAGTGCTTTAAGTATCTGTAGACCTGACAATAAAGGATAGAAACTTGGGGGCTGAAGAGTGATTACAACTCGATTCATCTTTATTTGTGTGCCCAGAATGGAAAAGCTGCTCTTGAACTTCTGACTCAGGGTCTCTCTCACTTTAGAAGCAGTTACTAGTTTCAGACCCTGGTAAGTATATTGCCTGTGTGGCGTCATGGACGGTCCTGTACCCTGGAGAGAGGATATTGGTGAGGAAGATGGAGGATAGTGGGCCTGAAATCTGAGTATTGTCTTCTGTCTCCCTTCCACGAGGTTGGAAGAGATGGAAGGCTTCCCAGGGGTCAACAGGGTGACTAGTTTATTTTTATTTTTGTTTTGTTTTGAGACAGGGTTTCTCTGTGTAGCCTTGGCTGTCCTGGAACTCACTCTGTAGACCAGGCTGGCCTCGAACTCAGAGATCCACTTGCCTCTTGAGTGCTGGGACTAAAGGTGTGTGCAGCCGTTGCCTGGCTGGTGACCGGTTTCTATGCTCAGAGGTTCTTTTTCTTTAACCTGTCCCACCTTGTCTTACACATTGACTCTTTAGTGGAGCTGATGGGCTCCAGGAGCAGGAACGTGGGACAAGTTAACTGATTAATCTTCCCAACATACCAGCATCTCAGAATTGACCGGTATTCAAAATACAGCATGCATCAGGACATGTTTCTGAACCAGTTGCTTCTGTTTTTCCCTTATCCCATAAATGTTATCTTCCAAACATTGAGAAGAGTGCTGTCCAAACAGGGCCTGTCCCCTTTGACCCCTCTTCCCTTGCACAGTGGGAAGGTACTGTGCAACTGTGACCCAAGGACTCTGGCCCTGTCTCCCACTGTCGGTGTGTAGAACACAAATGAGGGGGTGGGGGGTGGGGTTCAAAGTGAAACCAGTGCTGGGAACACTTCCTACAATCTTCTGAATGGATGTTCACCATGTACACTGTGAGAAGACTGCATGGATGGCAGAGCTGTGACCTGCTGCTGCCCTCTTGAGTGGATACAGGCAGGCAGCATGCTGCCCTGCACAGGAAGCCATTTCTCTACATGCAGGTGATTCGATTTCACAAACAGTTGTTCCTCTGATAATTTTTTTCTAGAATATCTGTACAAATTCCTTAAATTATAGAAACAATTGTCATTTTTAAAGTTCCCAAAGATCCTGATATTGCTGTTATCCTTTTTTGTTTCCTTCTGTGTTTCTTTATTTCCACTGACACCTCCTATTGTCAGGGGAGGGAAGGGGGCTGAACACTTGACTAAAATATTCCTGGTTTATTAGTTTTGAAACAATTTTGTATTTATACTTGTATGCACAGTAGTATTTTGGACTCACTAAATGGCTCATCAAGTGACTTAAAACACTAGGTGTTTGAATAGGTATTGACATGACAACACTGCATCTGGCTGTGGGGGATTTAATGGAAAACCCCAAAGGCCTATAAACCCAAGTCCTGGGGATTGACTCCATCCTACCCATGTGGAAACATTTTCCTTGTTGATGGATGCATCCTGCACAGGCGACCAGGTTGGGTAGTAGATGGAACAGGGAGAACATAGGTTTTAACCAGGTTATCTCAAGGTGTGGGCTCCAGAAGCACATTTCATGGGATCATGAAGGAACTAATCCTCTGTAGTATGTGGAGGATACTAGAAACCTAAAGCTAAGGGTGGGCCTGTGTTTTATCAGCTGTATGAGCCGTTTATTTGTCTCCAGAGTTAGTGGCAATAAAATGGGGGTAGGGGAGCAACTTTGCACATTTAAACCAAACCTCTCCCAAACAAAATTGGTGCTAAGGAGGTTAAACTTGGCAGCTATTTTCTAATATACATAGAGCTGAAACTTACTAGGTTGTCAGTTAAATTCTTTTGGTACTTTAAATCATTTTGCATTTTACAAATCTTTAAAAAGCCTATTATTAAAAATTGTATCATAGCACAAACTTGAACCTGCCAAGTGAGCCCTAAGAATACTACAGTCTGTCCTACAGCTGTCCCTGTGTGTCCTTCACCTCTCTGAATTACCTTCCTGTAAACGTAAGGAGCTGTGGATCCAAGGGTTAACACTCCAAGAAAAATCCTTTGATTGCATTGCTGATGTCAAGAGTACAAAGGTCACCTCTGAAGATGCCTACCACGATTCCTCATTAGTATATTTGCATAAAGTGTTAAAATGCTTTGGCTACACACCAACATGCACATAGTTAACATGCTTAGTGTCCAAAAGTTAGTAAATGTAGAAGATCAGATTCTTTCCTACTGAGCAACATTGATTTGCCACAAACCTGGAAGAGCTCAGCAAGAACCTAAGGTAACTGGTTGCATTCTCTTCGCCTGGTTCTCCACTGTGCCTCTAGCTTTGGACCCTTTAGGTCTAGTGGGTCCAAGGAAGGCACATGGATTGTTTTAACATGTTCCTGTCTTGTTAGTTTCAGTAAACAGTTTAGGTACAAAGAAATAATGGTTAAAAATGAACTTTACTGAAGTCACCAGTGCCTGTGTTTGGAGAAATCTAAGAAACAGCAGCTCAGCTCCCACATAGCTGGGCAGACAGAACACACCCCATGGCCTTCAACTGCATTCCAGCCACTAACATAATGTATGAAATTAACATTACCAACCCAACATGATTTAAGTTAAAAATTTCAAGATACTATGTGAAATGGTTAAGATAATTTGCAAGTTTCTTAGAGTTGGTTTCTACATTAAGATGGAAGTCAAATACTGGACATCAGTAAGAAAATTTTGGTTTTCATCCCTAGAACATAGCAGTTGGATGTGAACCTCTACAGGGTCATTGTAGTCACAGTGGGCATCTGAGGAGCATCTCTGATATGGCCTGTGCTGCTTTTGTCCAGGTCTCACTTTCTTATATAAAAGTAAATCAGTACCTGCATTTAAAAAACAACTTGTTTTTTAAATGGTCTCAATATGATAGCCCTGGCTACCCCTCCCTTAGAGTCCTGCCTCAGCCTCCTGAATCATGAGATTACAGGCATGTGTATGAGGCCTTAATAAAGGGGTGTTTCTTTGAAGATACATGTTTAGGGATAGAGAGTAACCCCCAAACATTCACTTGCTACTGCCACTTCACTGGGAACAGGTGCAGTGAAACAGTGGGAAACTGTGTTATGTGGTCCACAGCTGAGGAGCAGAATTCAACCTGGTGCTGGTTATGGCCACTCCTTAAAGAAGTTCCCTTGAGAGTGCTGGAGATGAAATAGCTGCTTGGGAGCAAGCTATGGCAGCCCACCTGTAAGGGCAGTCAACAGGCAAAGTGGGATGGTTGGCACTCTGTATGTAGGTTTGGATCCCTTGTGTGTGGACCCTGCTTCCCATTAGGCTTCGACTTCCATGCAGTTTCAGGGTTCTGCTTGGTGAGCACATGAACAGAGTTTGTGCCCCCAGTTCTTTCTCCTTCCCTCCATTGTGGGTCATTGCTGCCATCTGGTGGCCAAAAGTGCTTTATACTTTCTAGTGAACCCATGGTGTGACGAGAGTAGTTTAGCTGTTGATCCGTGCAGAGCAGTCTACTTCTGTACTCCATCAAACTTGAAGCAGCTTGGTTTCCATTACAAACAAGAAGTGGTCTTGGCAGCAGTTCACCTAGAATAGTGGTCAACAGCACTGGAAACACCTTCCTTCTACTACTCAATGTTGGTCAATACCTTCTTACCCCCACAAGAGGGCAGAGAAGGATACTAGCAGAATGGCTCAACTAGCGGGGTGGGCATGTGGATGGGAACTCAGTATTGCCCTTTCCCTAGTGGCACCAGGTATGGCTCTTGTTAGCCAGCAGAGAAAGCACACAGTGGAAAGTGCTGTTTGTAAGACAGGTCTCCCCTTGGTTACAGCTATTTAATTTTTATACAGTATGCAGCTAAAAGTGAATTCTGGGGCTGAAGTGGCTCGATGATAGAATATTTGCCTAGTACATACAAGGCACTGGTTTTGAACCCAGGGGTTGGGGAAGGGAATGGAATAAGGATTTAAAAATTAACTTATTCTCTTAAAAAATGAAAGTGAATCCTCGTTTGTTGGCAGTGCAGCAGTTACTGCTCTTAAGTCAACATCACTAGAGGAGCATGCCAGTATCTTGAGCAGTGGCAGTGCAGTTGACCCCCTCCAGAATAGAGAGAGCTTGTGTCAAGATGCTGGTAGGCAAATGGCTAGTGACATCCATCATTTATGAGATGTATCTTCCAGTTTATAATTACATAACATAACCTTTTACACCCTACTGGAAGTGTCGCTAAAGTGTCATGATGATTTGGCCTTTAATGGGCAAAAGCCACTGGAGCTGCAAGACTGTAGAGTGATGGTTAGAGAGCTACATTTAGTGATGGATGATATTCAGATATGTCTGCTCTTAGGTCATCAGGTGTGTCCTGGGAGTGTTAAGAATAACCAGAATGCAGTCAGACCAAAAGAGAGATTGGGTCTGTTGTGGAACCCGTGGCTTTGGAGTCCACATTTGTAACCAGGAACAAAAACATCACTGAGATGTTTCAGGCCACATTACTGCTATGTGGAGGGGCTTTGTTGAGGCTCTGGCAATGTGTTGATTTTATAGAGGGAAAGACGGCTGATTTTAGATCTCGCTCTGGTTACCACTTCACTCTTGCAGTTGTCCTAAAGGGCTGGCAATCGTATACACACTTATTATACCCCTGGCCAGTATCAGCATCTCACGGAGCACTTGGTCTTTACTGTCTGAATGCTCATTCCTTCGTTGGCCCCTCCTCAAAGGAGTCTGCACCTACTATTTTTTTCTTCCGCATAACCCAGCAATCAGACATACAGGTGAATTGTTGAATACCCCTGGAGCTCCGAGTTAGAAATAAGACTACCACTGCAGAGTCCTCGGATGTTGACCTTGATCTATGGGAAGCATGGCTGTACTCCTTGGCTCAGAATGTGCGCTTTTCTAATAAACAGTTATCTTACACACTGTATTGTAAAAAATAGGTCCTTGACAGTTTAAAAAAAAAAAAGTACATTCTGAGCCAAGTGGTAGTGGCACATGCCTTTAATCCCGGCACTTGGGAGGCAGAGCCAAGCAGATCTCTGAGTTCGAGGCCAGCTTGGTCTACAGGGTGAGATCCAGGACAGGTACCAAACTGCACAGAGAAACCCTGTCTCCAAAACAAACAAACAAAAAGTATATTCCATTGTTCATTATGTGCTCCTAATTTCTATTGTACAAATCTGCCTCTGGATATTTTCTATCCTCATCTAGTGTCAAGAGATGCGGTTTTGGATAGATGTGACAACTCTGCAAAGCCCCTAAAGTGCTTTGAGGCTAGGGTTTGGCATGCTTCTGAGCACACAGACCACTTGAAGCAAAGGGCCACTGGGGTGAAGTTGGAAGGGTGTCAGATGAAATACAAGGCTTGCATCTTCTAGGTTTTTCAGTGCCACTTTGTAAATAGCCATATGGCTGTGGTACGTTGGCAGCCAGTTCTGGCAGGACTTGGTGGGGCCCCTTGACACCTGGAGGAGCTTGTTGAAGTGAGCTTTCTTCGTATATGGGATCTCTGCTCTTCCCTGAGCTCTCTGCGCTTCCTGGTATATTGGAAATGGTTACTGGGAGCAGAAGGTGGAAAGTAATCATCTATGGTCTTGAAATCATGCTTCAGGGATGGCTGGAACTGCCCCTGTACGTGTGGGTTTTGCCAGCACAGAGTGTTGATCGCCTATCTAGATGAGCCATCTCAAAGGTGTTTGTTCCTTGCATGGAAAGATGCCACTCCTGAGCCACATGTTCACAAACATTTCCTTACCTTGTTTGACCACTTGGGCTGCTGGTCAACGTGGTGTTGAACAAGCATCATGCAGTTCTATGACCCAGGCTGTGGCACTGATCCACTGATCTAACTCAGGACTTGGGGAAAGTGTGTGTGGTTTTTTTTTTTGGGGGGGGGGGG
>CABHPQ010132367.1:17184-37022 GCA_902168405.1 Peromyscus aztecus | reverse complement strand
AAAGAAAGAAAGAAAGAAAGAAAGAAAGAAAGAAAGAAAGAAAGAAAAGGAAGAGAGAAAGAAAGGAAGGAAGGAAAAAGAAAGAGAGAAAGAAGTGAAATTTTAAATTTTCACGAAGCTTTTTATTTATCTTTCTAATCATCACTTAATTTTTCTTCTTAGAGTACATTTGTTAATTTGTATTCA
The DNA here is from genome assembly GCA_902168405.1 of Peromyscus aztecus. NCBI lineage: Eukaryota > Metazoa > Chordata > Mammalia > Rodentia > Cricetidae > Peromyscus > Peromyscus aztecus. The sequence goes on along the minus strand of CABHPQ010132367.1, from coordinate 36,836 downwards.
TAAACACATTTCATGAATATTAGAACAATCTCTCATAAATGAACATATAAGTGTGTGCATTGGCCTACGTCCCCAGGATGGCATGCATTTTTTTTTATTTATAAAATATACTCAGGAAGGGGCTGCTCAACAAAAATCTTCCTAAGAGAGACAAGAGATAGTTATGGGAGTCAAATAGGAGCTTTGATGCCATGTGATAAAGGTGGTTTAGGGAAATGATAGTAATCAAACATCATTCTCAGGTTAGGAAGATTCAAAGACTATTTTTAAGAAATTATTTTCATGTAGAACTTGAGTTTTCTTTTTTAAAAAATGATGAAAGGCCAGGTTGTATAAGCTCCTGGGTATTTATATTAGAATAAGGTAGATTGAGACTATTAGTGCCATATGAAATTTATTATACACTTACACTCTGTGGTAGTTTTAATGTGATTGGCACCCATAGTCTCATAGGGAATGGTTACTATTAGGAGGTGTGGTTTTGTTGGAGTGGGTATGGCCTTGTTGGAGGAAATGTGTCACTGTGGGGATGGAGTTTGAGGTTTCCTATGCTCAGGATATGGCCCAGTGTCTCAGTTGACTTCCTGTTGTCTACAAGACATAGGACTCTAAGCTACTACTCTAGCATCATATCTGCGTACATTCTGCCATGCTGTCCACCATACTGATAATGAACTAAACCTCTAAACTGTAAGTTATCACCTCAAATGTTTTCCTTATAAGAGCTGTCATGGTCATGGTATCTCTTCACAGCAGTAGAAACCTTAACTACGACATACTCTGAAAATAACCTAAATTTAATTAAAATTATTTTCAAAGTTAGATATAAAATAATTATAAAAGTGTTAAGAACAAGATAAAGTTACCTGCGAAAAAATTCTTTACTGTGGAAGACCTCATAGTACCAATTCTCTCATTAAAGGAAAATTATAGTGTTACTACTTCCCTCACTCTAACGGGGTGTGCCTTGATTGGAATTATATTGGAAAAAGTGTTTAATAATTTCATCTCATACAAATGTTATTTTATATGTAGAATGAGATTATTTTTTAGGCCATTGTTAAAACAATGAGAGTATATTGACAATAATGAAAGAAAAGAAAAAAATATTGTTTTCAGATTAGTTTTCTCAATGTATTAACTTTCTCTTGTCTTTTAAACATTATAAAGTTATTAGATTAAATATAACAAAATAATGGAAGTCAGTGAAATGTAACCAGATATTGATAACCATTGTATGGACATGGGAAAGAATCATTGTATGGACATGGGAAGGCACCAATTTAAACCTAAAGAAGTGGGCACTAAGGGCTCACATCCTACTATCAAGGGATGGCCATTCTGCTCTCATTGTTTTCTAAAAATGGCTTCAGATGTGTAATGAGCAGGTGGAGACCTAACTCTCTAATTAGCCAATGTTTTTGGAAAGCCCTGATGAATTAACAAGTGTTGGGGGAATGTCTTTCTGTATGCTGTGAATATATGTTGTTCCCATTGGTTAACAAATAAACTGCTTTGGCCTATGGCAAGGCAGCTTAGAGGCAGGCAATAAATCCAAGGAGAGAGACAGGAAAGAGAAAAGCAGAGTCTAGGGAGATGCCAGCACTGCCAGGAGAAACAAGATGTGAGAGTACCGGTAAGCCGCGACCATGTGGCAACTTACAGATTAATAGAAATGGGTTAAGTTATAAGAGAAGCAAGAAGCCTGCTATAGGCCATACAATTTGTAAATAATATAAGCCTCTGTATGTTTACTTGGATCCAAGCAGCTGTGGGACTGGGGGTGACAGAGATTTGTCTGGACAATAGGGGGCCGGGCAGGACCTGAGAAAACTTCAGGCTACATTTGGCTCCCAATGTGGGAACATGTTTGTAACTCCGATAACACATGAATTTCCTTAAAGATATTCAATCTCCTGTCCTTCACATTTAATTCCTTCTCACAACTTATATTGATGATTTCATCAAGTCTACAAGATAAAGAGCATCTTTGTTCTGGCTTGCAAGCCACAGAGTATTTCTGATCTACCACAGCAACGTTACATTTCCCTACTTTTTTGTGCACTCTCTTCCTTGATAGTTCTAATCCCAGGGAGTTCAGATTTTTAGTAGGAGCTGCAGGAGAAACAGATGAGAATCAGTCTGCTCTTCAGCAGCTTCTGCTTTATCTGGGTGAAGGAATTATCCACTTCATGCAAAAGGGGTGTCAGGCATGGTTTGAGAAAACAAATGAAATTAAAGCTATCAGTGTGGGTGATGGACTGGTTACTATAGTCAAGCCAAGGTCCTGAAGCTGCAATTTCATTTTCTAAACTAATTGGTTACCTGATAAGAAGGAACTAAACAGAAGAAAGATTCTCTAATATGTCAGAGTTGTGTTTGTATGAGATTTGGTTATTTGAAATTGCCCACCTGCTAAATAATTCTTCAGTTTGTCACATTTTAAGTTGTGGGTAGGGAACATACTCTTTTTTTTTAGAAGGCAAAGAAACTTGAAAATGCTATTAAAACAACAGCAACTAGCAGCTATCAGATATGCTACCTTACTTTTAAAGTATATTAAAAAAATGAACTGACATTTTCTAAAAGCTGCAACATTAGCTAATGGAATGGATTGCTAATATTTTAAAGGTTTTTTCCATGTTATTTGAATTTTTATGTACTGTGTGTGCCAAAGAACAATAGTGACTTTGAAAAAGACAAGAAATTTGTTTTTGTTTTGTTTTGTTTTGTTTTTTGTTTTTGTCGAGGCAGGGTTTCTCTGTGTAGCTTTGGAACCTGTCCTGGAACTCATAGACCAGGCTGGCCTTGAACTCAAAGAGATCCACCTGCCTCTGCCTTCCGAGTGCTAGGATAAAAGGCGTGCGCCACCACCACCGTGTTAAGACAAGAAATCTTGATCATTGTAACTAAGTACCCTAAACATGATAGCAGTCACACTAAATAACAGTAAACACTGTAATGAATAGTAGAGATACTTTTAGACACATTTAAATTTATAAAACTATAATTACTCAAACTGTATGAAAAACATTCAGTATTATTAAAAATGAAATAAATGCAATTTAGTATCAAAAGTTGAAGCTTGCTTCAACTGACAGTTTTTGGAAAGTTGAGGACTGTTGCCAAGAGCACAGAAAACTTGGTTAACTTTCATACTGTGGCTGAGCATCTAAAGTTTTGCAAGGTCCAGGAGTGCTTAGAAATGTGTTTCTGGAGAAATAAACAATGACACATATGCATATGTTTATAGTAATACTTTGAAACTCAGGTCAATATTTCTGCAGAAAAATGGTTAAGTAAGCTGTGGTCCATTTCGTGTAAAAACAGAAAGTTTTCTTTTTCCTTGAAACAGGTCCATCTGTATATTGACTTAGAGAAATCCAATACAGAACTTTAAAATGTAAAATGTAAGTCTATGCTCATACCTTTCTCATTGCCTGGAAAGGAAACAGATAATTACCTGAATTTTATATACAGATGTATGCATGTTCACATATACAAAATTACCTACATGTTTAATGCTTGTACATATAAAATTCTATACTTTATTTTATCTCTACATATGTTAATTTTTATTTATGTTTAGTCTACTCAAAAATCTTTTAACTTGACACTATTTCCAGAGAAGAACAGAGCTCAGTGAAGAGTGGAGATGGATGATAGAGAATTTAGTCATAGATATTTATGTTAACTGGGAGTTATCACCATATGAGATATTTGGGGGCTCTAAATGATGGAATAGGAGAAGTGGAAAGGTTGTTTACACTTCTAAGTGTACTAAACAAAATTTAAAAAGCAAATAAATGATGGACTTATTTATCTAATTAAAAACTGAATTCTTGTGGCTGAAATGATGGTTCATCAGGGAAGAGGACTTCCTGCTCTTCCAGGGCAAATAAGTCCTGATCCAGCACCCATGTTGGGCAGCTCACAATTGCCTGTAACTCAAGCTACAGGGTATCTATAACTTTCTTCTGGCCTCAGACAGCCACTGTACAGATGTCCCGGACATGAAGACACAGGCACATACATATGTATAACATTTTAAAACGATGGCTTCCATTTTTGCAACATTGTTTTGGGACTATAAAGTAGGAAGTCTAGTCAGGTGACATACAGTGTCTCCCTTTAGGTCGATGGGAAACCTCAAATGTACTCATATACAAATATACCATGTATAGTGAGCTCCCATATGATCATGGGCTGAGGATGCATCTTTGTAGGGCTCTTATTTAGTGTGTATGAGGTTTCATCTCCAATGCTAGAAAAATAAAAACAGTTTTTATTTATAAGGATGTGAACATTCCTTATTGCTAGATGTTTTTTGATCACACCTTTCTTTATTTACATGTACAAATACCATTTGTATTACATTTGTCTATAATATTTAATATGGCATCATGGAATGGTTGTAGCCTAGGAACAGTATGCGATATCATATACCCTATAGGCTATAGCATCTAGGTTGTGTCAGTATGTTTTATGATATTACATAAGGGTGTAATAATGCACATTTCCCAGAATATTTTCCTGGCATTTTAATAACATATGATTGACATTTTACAGAATAGATTTGAAAAATTAATAAATATCCACTGTGAATCATTCATACTGGCAAGGCTCGTGTTCTGATGCCAACTCTCTTGGTGCCCAACAGCTAGGATGATCCCAGGATTGTCAGAAACATGAAATGGCACAACAGCAGATATGAGGTTGACTAATAGAAAAAAAAATATCAGTCTGTGTCTGTCTCCCTTCAGATCAGACATCTTTTATATGCTTTCAGTTGTTGTTGTATTATAGTCTGCACATTTCAAATATGTTAGTTGTACTAATTAAGAATGTTTGGGTTTTCCAAGGAGCTTCCAATTCCTCAGCCATAAAAATATAAGAAATTTAAGAGTTTACAATTGCTATTGTCAGGGTAGTGGATAGTAACAAAAGCCAATGTAAAGTCGAGCTTTCAGTTCCCTGTTAATGCATTGAAATGTGTGAACCCCACATTCCACACTCTGCAGTTTATTCACAGCGGCTGTGAGGCAAAGCTGGTTTAACCTGTGGTAAATGGAAAATGATGTCAAGTCATTTCAGTTCGCTTTCCTCGGCCTCAAAATTCCTTCATCTTTCGGTTGTTCTTCTGAGCATGTCACGGTCACAAATGATACACACAGCAAGTGGTATTCCCACATTGTGAGTGTCAAGAGTGGGTGAGAATGTAGGAAACGTGAAGCAAAATAGTATACCAGAATATCTTTGTTTTCCTTGATCTTAATTTATTGATTTTGGATTTTTTAACTTCAGTTTCTCACTTCCACTGTTTATATTTCTCAACAATAAGTATACTATAACTTATTTCTTGTTGCTTTCAAAGGCAGAACAAAAGCAAAATGAATCCCAGTCAACAATTTGCTTTTAGAAAGAGACTCTTACACCTAGGATCACTCAGCTTGAAAAGAGTGACTTGGAGAACAATTGGTATGAACTCGAAGCTTTCAAGGCATTGACACAAGATTGAAGGACTTGAAAGAAAGAGAAAATTGGACCCTGAGAATCTGCCCTGCTTATTTTCAAACAATCAATGAGAGGAACAATGATCCTACCCGCTCTCAGCAGTCTCTTTTGAACTACATAGGCTGGCATGCCTCTAGGTTGTTTTTGTTTTTGTTTTGTTTTTTTTAGCTTGTTGATTTTTTCACTCTGTACAAAATTATTAGAACAGATGAGAGATTATTCTCAAAGACTGACGAAGATACTGTAGCCATTAATGAAACAAGGATGATGTTGTGGATGTGTGAGTTCAACATCTCAAAAGAAAAAAAAAATGAAAGTACTGTGGCATGAATGTCCTCAATAAGCACACAGTAAAGTTACAAGACTTACTTGAATTATTTTAAACTAATATTAATGCATAATTAGTTGGCTAGAAGTATTAACTTTTTCTCGTCAAGTATTTTGTTCACAGAAAGCTGCATGTCTACTATTTGTAATGTGCCTGTTTATAAGTTGGCACAGCTGAAACACATTGGATGGCTTTTTAGTTTGTAATTTTTATTTATTTTGTTTCAAGTCTTGACAGAAAAAAAAACAGCATATGAAGATAATGGTAAAGCTAAAATTCTTGCCAGTGAAATTACACTTTTTTAACATTATAAAAGCTCATCTTCAAAAACTCCATAAATGTATATAATACATTTTGGTTCTATCCATTCTTCATTCTTGCCTCCAATTTGTATTGGACCCTCTTAACACAAATCTCTCCCAACCTCATGGGTGTGTGGTCATCCATTGAATCATAGATAACCTACCAATGATAGGATATTGGGGAGAGCACCCCCTCTTCAGGCTGGAATTTTTAACTGATTTGTGCATGTCTTGTGCAGGATATCACAGTTGCTGTGAGTTCCTGTGTGCAATAGTTACGTCAAGTCCTGTGGCCAGCATTTCACAGCATATCACCCCACCCTCCAGCTCTTATATTCTTTTAACCCTCTATGCCACAATATTCCCCAAGCCTTCTGAGGTATGGTATAGCTGTGCGTTCACACTTGCTCATTCTCACCATTTTGAGCACACAAAAGTCTGTGCAGTAGCCACCACCCACTGCCAAAAGTAGCTTCACTGACCAAGGTTGGAAACTGAACAAGTTGATGGATATAAACAAAAATATTCATATGTAACCATTTAGCAAAAATGTATCAATGTGTTTTCCCTTACACCCTGTGACTTCTCTAATCAAGTGTGGGGAATGAATATTGAAAGGTAAACGTTTATGTGGGGATGGGACCAGATGGGCAGGGAAAAAAAAGATGAGGATGGGTTGCCAAAACTAAAGTGGCACAAAGAAAACTTATGAAACTCCCCTAGTTTGTAAGGTGATTAAAATATAATATGAAATAAGAATTTGAACAGAAGTATTCTACATGGGTGTAGGATATTTCTCTCAGAAGACATGGGTTATCAGTTAAAAATCTCAGTGTCAGGTACAGATTACCTTCCTATGAGTCACTAGTCAGAGAGGCACCAGAGACACCCAAACCAATACAGGTGTTTGCTAATAATTACTCATAGTCAGACACCATTGCTGAAAAGACCAACATTTTTGTAGACTCATTTAATTTTTTTAATTGAATATCAGTATAAACAATAATTATTTTATTTTTGATTACAGTATAGAGTAATACATAATAATGCAATGTAATGTAATAAATATAATATATAATAAAATCATGGCTTATTATTGCAGTTGTTTTAATCCTAGCAATTTGGCAGCTTTTTGAGTTACTTTCTGTGTACATTTGACACACACCTATTATTGCATGGAATCCTTTTGTTTCAGCACACCCTTTCTTGGGTCATTCTGTGATGCTATGAGTCACCTTGTACATGCAGTGGACCAGTCCTGTTAGGAGTTCTTGCTTCTATTGTGGGAGAATAATGTTTATAAGCATGTGTGTGGTGACTGGGGCTGGGTGTGCCTGCTTCTCAGCTGTCAACTGACAGACACGTCTGTGTGTATTCATCTGCCAATGTGTGCTTGCCGTACAAATATCCCTATGTTCAGACTCATGTACTTGTGGTCCTATAAATATAATTATTTAATTTTAATGTTACATTGATTGTTTTTGACTTTTTCTACTTATCTGTAAATTACAAGTCTTCTAGTGAACAAACAAATATCAACCACCTGCCACCAATATATGTAAATCTTTAGTCTCATGTACTTATATATAATAATAATAAATTGTCAATTTACCTTCCACTGACTTTTTCTGCCATTAAATGATGTTTGGATTTCTTAAATGCTACTGAATCTGTTTTCTTTCCTTTCTTCTAATTTTTGAGAGAATATCTCTCTAGGTCTCCCTGGATTGCTTTCTGTGTAGGTGATCCCCAATTTATGTGATTACACCTCAGTCTCTAGGTCTGGGATTATAAATGTGTGCCTCCACAATTGGGGTCCTCCTTCTTCCTTGGGATCGTGGCCACAGGTCCACAAGGGGGGAGGGAGCACACGTGGAGAACAGGGTTTGTTCGGCTGTGGATATGACAGAGCTAGTCCTCAGGAATATGACTTCAGTGAGACAGCTCAACTTTATTCCAGAGTATAGGAAATGCAGAGGATTGGGAAAAGTAACTGGGGAATCACCCAATTTGCATTAAACAGCACACTCCTAACATAAAGCTGGGTTAGTGGCAGCAGGGCCCTATGAAAATAGCTAGAGCATGTTACTTAATTACCGTGTGGCCAGCAGGGAAGAGCGTTTGCAAGGAACAATGTCAAGGGTCATCCTTGAGATAAGTCAGGCATCTAGGCCTAGAGACATCTTCCAAATATGGACAGGTAGAAAGCAGGAAGCCTTGCTGGGGAGGGAGTCCTTCATGTTGCTGAGCTTGGAGAAAGCTACCAGACCGTGAAAGACTGCAACCTCTGATCAGCAGGGTCTCTCAACACATAACTAACTAATCTTTCTTTTGTTTTTCTTACCATTGAAATATTCGTTGTACATGCTTACATGAGGCCATTTACATTCATCTAATATTTCATTACTCATACCTGCATTTGACATTCTCTTTAAAGATACTGTGATGGACTATTGGAATATAATTTATCCAATTAAAAAGTTGAATATTATAGCTTATATATTAAGTTACCTTCACTTTTTAAATATTTTTTTATATTTGAGTAAAATTATTTAAAATGATTTAATGTTACACCTATGGACTGCATATTTCCTATACTACTTTTTATGCTGTTTTAATAAGTTTTAATTTTTTGAGATTATAATATGATTACATCATTTTTCCATGAGTCACTGTAGTTCTTACACTGCATCAAGGAAACCTCTCTTTGTAGAAGACCGTTACAGAAAGTCACAATCAATGGAAGAGCTGATACATATGCAAAACACTCCCACACTAAAGACTCAAGTATCATTGCAGAAGAGGAGGCAAAAGAGGCCAAGATCTAGAGGAGCAGGGATTTCCTGTGAGATGCCTCTCATGGAAGAGTCAACAGGTACACTCACACAGTCTCACCAGCATGACGGCCTAAACATGAACTGAACAAGGACAGCACCGATAGACATGGCAATATGGAAAGCTGAGGAGTCAACCCAGACAAAAAACTACAGGCAAGTAAGGAGTTCAGGAGAAATATTCTTCTCCTGGGAAGGGCACAGCAATTGCTTATCTAAAAACGAGATAAGCAAGGACTTCCCCTTCCCCAAGCCCTTCCAAATCCTCTTCCCCCTCTCCTTTAAGTTCTTTCTCAAAAAACAAATTCAATATAACAACAAAATCCCCCCAAAAACAAGACAACAAAATGAAACACAAAGTAAAAGAGGAAAAAAAAAGAAAAGAAAGAAAACTTCCGTACTGTAACCAAATAAGAGCACATTAAAAAAAAAGGGGGGGGGAGTGGTCCATTATATGTTGGTCAAATACTCCTGTATAAAAGGCCTATCCTAGAGTGGTTCGTATATCCAGTACTATTCCATTGGAGAAAACTGATTTTCCCTTTCCCACTCACAACAGTTAACCTTTAATCTAGTGGCTAGATATTCATTCATTCATTCTTAATATAAAAAATAAAGTACAATAAGATAAAACAAAAACTATTATATCAATGTTGATCAAGACAAAATGACAGAAGAAAAAAGAGGCCAAGAGAAAGCACAGGAATCAGAGACACCCTCAGAAATCCTATAAAAACACTAAACTGGAAGCCATAATATATATGCAGAGAACCTGGTGCAGACCCGTGCAGGACCTGTGCTTGCTGCTTCAGTCTCTGTGAATTGATTTATAGGGCTGTTTCTTTGTTTTTGTTTGTTTGTTTGTTTATTTGAGTTTTTTGTTTTTGTTTTTGTTTTTTTGGTGTCCTCCATCCATTCTGGCTCTTACAATCTTTCCACCTCCCCTTTCATGGAGTTCCCTGAGCTTTAAGAGGAAAGATTTGATGGAGAGATCCCATTTAAGGTTGAGTGTTCCAAGGTCTTTCACCCTCTGCATGCTGTCTAGCTGTGGGTCTCTCTATCTGTTCCAATCTATCTGTTGCAGGAGGAAGCTTCTCTGATGAGAAGTAGCAGAATAAGCTACTGATTTATGATTATAGCATAATATAATTAGAAGTCATTTTACTACATTCCCCCCCCCTTTTTGAGGCAAGTATTATTTTGTTTTACCCTATATTCTTGGTTTTTGGTCACCCAAGCATGTTGGGTATGTGTTCTAGCTCATGGAGTGGGCCTTAGGTCAAATCAGAAATTGGTTGGTTTCTTCCACAGACATTGTGCCATTATTGCCCTAGCATATCTTGCAGGTAGTACATCCTCAAAGATGAAAGGATTGTGGCTAGGTTGGTGTGTATGTTTCTCTTTAGATAGAATGCAGATCTATGAAATCTGAATAGAGAAATTGGTCTATAATTCTCTTTCTTTTTTGGGCATTTTTATGAGTTCAGAGTCAGGGTAACTGTGGCCTCATAAAATGAACTGGGCAATGTTCCTTCTGTTTTATTTTGTGGAATAATTTGAGGGGTATTGGCATTATCAGACTTTTGAAAGTCTGATAGAATTCTTCAGTAAAACCATTTGGCCCTGGGCTTTTTTTAGTGGGGACACTTTTAATGACTGCTTCTAATTAGGTTGATGGCCTATTTAAATTGCTTATGTGATCCTGATTCAACTTTGGTAAGTGGTACCTATTGAGAAAATTCTCCCCCTATCCCAATTTGATGGAGTACAGATTTTTAAAGAATGTCCTTATGATTCTCTGGATTTCCTCAATGTCTGCTGTTATTTTCACCTTTTTCTTTCTGATTTTGTTAATTTGGATATTCTCTTTCTGCCTTTCAGTTAATTTGTTAAGAGTTTGTATATCTTGCATCCGGTTCCCTCAGTCATTGGATGGGGTTTCTAGCACGACAGTTAGGATGTTTGGCCATCCTATCACCAGAGTAGGTCAGTTCCGGTTGTCTCTGGACCATTGCCAGTAGTCTATTGTGGGGGTATCTTTGTGGATTTCTGTGGACCTCTCTAGCACTTTGCTTCTTCCTGTTCTCATGTGGTCTTCATTTATCATGGTATCTTATTCCTTGTTCTCCCTCTCTGTTCTTGATCCAGCTGGGATCTCCCGCTCCCCCAAGCTCTCTTTCCCTCGACCCTTGCCCTTCATTACCCTTACTCATGTCCAGGCTGTTCATGTAGATCTCATCCATTTCTCCGTCATTGGGCGATCCCCATGTCTCTCTTCGGGTCCTGTTTTCCATAGGATGGCCAAACACCCTAATTATCGTGCTAGAACCCCGTCCAATGACTGAGGGAACTGGATGCAGAGATCTACGGCCAGGCCCCGGGTAGAGCTCTGGGTGTCCAATTGGCGAGAAAGAGGAGGGTTTATATGAGCGAGAACTGTTGAGACCAAGGTTGGATAAAGCACAGGGACAAACAACCAAATGAATGGAAACACATGAACTATGAACCAATGGCTGAGGGGCCCCCAACTGGATCAGGCCCTCTGAATAGGTGAGACAGTTGATTGGCTTGATGTTTGGGAGGCATCCAGGCAGTGGGACTGGGTCCTGTTCTCAGTGCATGAGTTGGCTGTTTGAAACCTGGGGCTTCTGCAGGGACGCTTGGCTCAGCCTGGGAGGAGGGGACTAGACCTGCCTGGACTGAGTCTAGGTAGATCTCAGTCCTCGGGGGAGTCTTTGCCCTGGAGGAGATGGGAATGGGGGGCGGGCTGTGGGGAAGGGAAGGGGAGCGGGAAGGGGGAGAACAAGGGAATCCGTGGTTGATATGTAGAATTAAATTATATTGTAAAATAAAATAAAATAAAAAAGAAGTATCTTAAAAAAGAAGTCATTAAAGCATATAAGATAAACTTATTTATTTATTGTGAATATTTGTCTTTGTGATTAAATGCAAAAATTATGAGGTTAAAGAAAAGATAGACAGATGTGGCTCAGTGATGAAGGCACTGGATGTTATTCTAGAAGACTTAGGTTCAATGTAACAACTGGGTGTAATTCCAGGTCTCGGGGATCTGATGCCATTTTCTGGTCTCTATAGGCACCAGGCACACATGTAGTACAGAGATATACACGCAGGCAAAATATTCATATACATAAAATTAAAAAAGAAATGCTGGAATTTATATTCACCACAGAAAATAGATAATTAAATTATTTTGTTGAATATTTACTAACACACAGAGAGAGACAGAGAGACAGAGACAGAGAGTGAGAGACAGAGAGACAGAGAGACAAAGAGACAGAGAGAGACACAGAGAGAGAGAGACAGAGAGAGAGAGAGACAGAGATATTATGTGGCCATAAACTTCTGTCTGCCAGTAAGTAGAAAAAGTATGTGGGACTTTTGGAATTGAGAAGGGCACTAGTTTCCACTAGTGCATATATTACTATATACAATTATGGAATACTTTTTTCCTATGGAAATGGGCAACATAAATTATTTGAATACTTGAAGAAATATTTCTCAATATAGCTTTAGGAGAAATAATAACAGTATAAAATATTTATCTCAAAAATAATCCGTGCTTTATATGTGGTGAAAATGCTTCACTATCAAAAATAAAGACAACAATGACAGTGCCATAATTGGAATTTTTATTGTAAATATATTTACACTGGAGAAGAGTATAATCATTATATATATTTATTAATTTACTGAGTTTCACCAGTATTAAATACAAAATTCTTTTCATGGGCAAATTTCCATATACCTAATTTTTTTTGTTTTGTTTTTTTTCGAGACAGGGTTTATCTGTGTAGCTTTGGTGCCTGTCCTGGAACTCACTCTGTAGCTCAGGCTAGCCTCAAACTTGGAGATCCACCTGCCTCTGCCTCCTGTGTGCTGGGATTTCCCCTTAACGGCGTATGCCACCACCGCCTGGCTCCATATACCTACTTTTAAGTTATTTATATATAATTTTTTGATGTTCTACATATTCAACATTGAGAAACATCCTTATGTTGATCAGGACAACCCTACACACAGAGAGATACACACAGACACAGACAAGGACACACACACACACACACACACACACACACACACAGATACCCACAGACATCTCCCTGCTCACACACACACACACACACACACACACACACACACACACACACGGACACACAGCATGAAGTAGCTTAACATAATTGACAGTTTGAGCTTCTTCTCCTTCAAATTGTCAATGATGTTAAGGTTGGAAACTTGGCTCTAAATCCTGAGTATGAAGGCACTTGTTCACACTGTTGAGGTAACACAAAGCAGGCCAGTGCAAAACATGGAAGCTCTCATGAATTTTGGTGTCCAGGAGCTGCTTTATTACATAGGTGTAGGTGACTGAATCATTATCTACACTATTGAACTTTATCCCCAGTCACGGTCTGCTCCTAAAGGTCAGAGTAGGATAATGTGTCTCAGGATCTCAACACTCTAATTGCAGCTTGGTCTTTCTGCCAAGGCCAGTACTGGCCCTGAATCATCTCATTAATAGGGACTGTCAGGATCCTCCATGAATAACAAATACACTCTTGTCACCTGGGAAATGTTTAAAATTTATAAGTTATTTTCTAGAAACCAAGGACAAAGGCTAGCCAAATTCCTTATTCCATATGAATTAGCTTTCTAAAAGGTGGAAGTATGGTAGTTAAATAATATTATTCTAGGCTGCATATTTATAAAATATCATTTCTATCATCATATTTTATGAATACATATAGAGTATGATATGTTACACTTAAAAAGTCATATCTAAAAGTGTACATCAATCACAAAAGGTCAACAAATTTAGAGATGAGAAGCTTCAATCCAAAATCTATTTGAATTTTTATATTTACATATGATTTCTCATCTAGGATGTCAACAGTGAAGTGAAAAAATGTAATTTAAAGAATTTTCTGGCAATAATAGGTAATGATTACTGAAATTGAGATTTGAGATATTTTATTTTGAAATCTATAACATCTTGTGTATTGTATATAGGGTATATAATGCAGTAACAAAGCATTCTAAAAACCCATGAAATTGAAGTGTTAGAATTTATAAAGCAATGCATTAGTTATGTTCTATTAGCCATTACGAGGGTGTATGTAACTCAGGTACTCAGATTATGGAAAAGTTAGTTGTACTAAAGCAAACAAAGGTACAGCTGAAACAGTGTACACAACCCCAAGGACTTCTTCCCTTTAGCACAGGGCAGATGGAGTTTAGATTAAGGCAGAATGGCTTGTACTATTAGAGAAATGCATGCAAATAAAAATTTGAAAGGTAGAGCAGAGGAAGGGAACCAACTATGAGAGAACCCCACATGACTGATAAGGGCTTATTGAAAATTTCAGGAAAAACACAGCAACCTGGTCCTGATGAAAAGGTCTTTGTCATAACCCTGCATCTGGAAGACATCCTACCTGAGAGGGGCAGGTCTGGTTGACCAAAATTTGAGAAACAATATGTTCCTTTTGTAGCTATGATGATACAATTCCTCTGTGTGTGGTGAGATTGTAAAAGAATGCTGGTGGACATATAGATAAATAACATAGATTAAAAATAGATTCAACTTCTAAAGGAAGAAGGAGAGAAGTGAACTAGTTGATGGGGAATTACAAAAATAAGAACTCATTAATTTCAAATTTTAAGGTAGATTGTTTCACCAAGCGAACAGTGCTGAGCCACTGCTTTTAATATGTATTTTTAAATGTGTATTTTCTATAAAGTACATTCTCCTCTGCTCACAGGCTTCTCTGTCTCCTGACACTAGGGCTCTAACTTCATAAGTATTCTCCTATAAACAGGGCAGTGCTACTATTGGGGAAAAACACACTTCATTTCACAGAAGAAGTGTCTCAGCCACATTCTCCATGCAGCATCTTTGACACATTACGTATCACTTCAACATTCATCTTGATTCATTGTTATACAGCACAAGAAATGCATAATCTGTTGATGCATGGCTTACAATATGATTATAATTGGGTTTATTTTTATACAGAATTCCATGCAACATTATGACAACATGGCAATTAATAAATAAAGAGATGTTGACAAATATATCAACAAAACCTAATTGCATGTGATACTTCATCAGCTTCCTTTTCTATATTATTTTCTGTGATTTGGTTCACATAAGTCAAGATTAGGACCTAACCGTACATGCATTCATTATTGTGAACTGTGCACCAGGCTCTAACCATGCATGCATTATTGTGAACTATGCAACAGACTCAAACCATACATGCACTACTACTGTGCACAGGTGTCTCTCAGAAATTTCTATCAGTGTGTGATCAAGCTTTGCAGTACTACAAGGAAATAGCTGAGTCAGATAGCTTTATAATGAAAACAAAAACAAACAAATAAAAAACCCAAACCAGGTAGTTTAGCTCATATTTTAAATTTGTATAGGTGGAGTTCTATCTGGCTGACTTCATGCTTGAATCACACCCTGACAAGTAGCAGTGGTTGGAGTGTTTGGGGGTGATTGGCTGTATCTCAAACAAGAGCTGGGAGAAATAATGTTATTAGAGCCAGACTTACATTTTTCATAAAAACTTTCTTTTGAGAACTACCAGAGAATCAAATGTGAATACTAAGGGACCAAGAGAGACAGATTTCATACCTGCAAGGACTGCACAACATCCCAACTAGTCCCACTTTTCAATGGTTCACATTTCTAACAACACCTTGAGACCAAGTAGACCCTAGGGAATCAGAAACCATATTCAAAACAGAGCCACAGCCTCTACTGTTGGATTGAGAGAAACATGTCTCCAAATGTATGTTGTGTAAAGTCATTATTAAGCCTTACAATTAAAAAATTGCCAGTCTGTGATTTTTAGTTATTTGGCTTTCTACAAGAAATTAATGCAATACAAACCAACTGATTAGAAGACTAATGTCATCAAGGAGTAAAGCAGTCACATATTTGTGTGAATTTTGAAGATGGTCTATGGATGGAGTCTCAAATTTTATTAGAAATGTGGTAAAGTAACAAATGTAACAGCTGACCCACAATTTATGAGTGGCCCTAACTGGGGAAGGGAGGAGAAAACGGTGTGTGAAAGCAGACCATGAGGGTAATTGATCTGTTTAATCACTGATGATAACATTTGTATAGGTTGCCAATAATTAATTTTTCTCTGAAATCTTGATCTATACTATAACCAAAATGGCAATATTATATTATTATTTTAAAAATCTGAACCACATAGAAAATTGATGAGAGATATTTGCTTTGATCTGCTTCTGAATGGTTCACAGATGATAATTCAACTAACAAACATTTCCATTGTTTGTTTTGTTTTCTGAAAGAACGAATAATACTGAGTTCACCTCATCAGCCTTCAAGGCAGAGGTAAGCCATTTTCTTATTTGAAGAAACAGAGCAATCTCTTCAGAGACTTACCCTCTCCAGCACCTTATTCCAGGTCTTAACTCACATACAAAGTTTTATAGCTGCCACTGAGTCTCCAATCTGATTTAAACATCCTAATTTTTCTTACCTTCAATGCAACTTTGTGATTTATTAAGGTATTACCAGCCCTAGTGCATTCACATTTTTGAATTCTGTTCGCAAAAGGAGTTTCATTAAGTATTATAGAAATATCCACTGGACACAAACCATGTGCTTTGGACTCTTTGGACTTACAGGAAGGAAAGTGCTCCTGGTTTCATGATCCCAAGTAAAATGACCCCAAATGAAGCCGACCACAGTGTTTTACATGGCTGAAACAACATTTGGTGAGGCCTAGATTTATCAGGGTTACAACTTTATTTGACAGGTAATTTCTGAGACTAGAACTCATGTGCAAAATTTTGATTGCTATTCTTCAGGAGAAATAACTTTGTTACCCGTTTTAACAGAATCTCATTACTAAATGCCTTTGGGGATGGGGTGGAGCCCATAAGAATAAAATGAGAAGAATATGAGCACATTTTAAAAGTAATACAGGGATGGCTCTTAAAGGCTTATCTTTTTATTCTATTAAAAGACTATTTGAGGCTACCTAAAACTTTAATGACTTCACATTTACATTCCTTTTGACAGAATATTTAACAGGTAGTTTTATCCAAGTGACTAAATTATATGCATCCAATCATTGTACTAATTTTAGAGAAATAAAGTAGTTCTAGAGCCGTCCAAAGGATCATACATTACCAAGATTACCAGCTTCTGATAAAAGAATTTAGAACAATCATCTAAACACAAAAGGTTATTTAAAGACAGATAATTCGTGCTTTGTTGCATTTTTTTTTTTTATTTTTTGAGACAGGGTTTCTCTGGTGTAGCTTTGGAGCCTGTCCTGGAACTCTCTCTGTAGAACAGCCTGGCCTTGAACTTACAGAGATCTGCCTGCCTCTGCCTTCCAAGTGTTGGGATTAAAGGTGTGAGCCACCACGCCCAGCCCCTTTGTTGTAATTTTTTAAAGGTTTGTATTCTAGGAACTATATTATACAAAATAAATTACTATAAAAAGTAACATTATAGAATATGATTTTGGTGTTTACAGTAAATTGCAAGTTTATAATTGTAAGATCTGTCTGTATATACACAACTGATAAAATGGTATTATATCCAATTAAAATAGCAATAAGTAGAAATTAGCAATAATAATAAACATGTAGCAAGCAGACCTGTATGAATCAACCAAAGTTTTATGTAACTTTTAGGTTATATAAAAGTATGCCAGGATGTGAAGAGAAAATATAACACAGGTTATGAATGCAATCTACATCTATATAAAGATAAAGTGTGGTGGTATTGTGTTCCCCAAAATATTGTGTTCCTTAATAAACTTATCTGGGGTCAGAGACGGAACAGCCACAATATTAAACATAGAGGTTAGGCAGTGATAGCACATGCCTTTAATCCTAGCATTCCAGAGACAGAAATCCCTCTGGATCTCTGTGAGTTCAAGGCCACATTGGAAACGGCCAGGCACGGTGATACACACCTTTAATCCCAGAAAGCCAGCCTTTAATCCCAGGGAGTGGTAGT
Source organism: Peromyscus aztecus (assembly GCA_902168405.1). Lineage (NCBI taxonomy): Eukaryota > Metazoa > Chordata > Mammalia > Rodentia > Cricetidae > Peromyscus > Peromyscus aztecus. Next base: position 18,815 of record CABHPQ010132367.1, on the reverse strand, counting down.
AGAAAGCAGAAAGGTATATAAGGCGTGAGGACCAGAAACTCGAGGCATTTGGCCTGGAGAGGCATTTGGCCTGGTTAGGCATTTGGCCTGGTTAGGCATTTGGCCTGGAGTAGCATTTGGGCTGGTTAATCATTCAGGCTTCTAGCAGCAGTTCAGCTGAGAGCCATTTGGATATGAGGACATAGAGGCTTTCAGTCTGAGGAAGCAAGACCAGCTGAGGATCCAGCGAGGTGAGATAGCTGTGGCTTGTTTTATTTCTCTGACCTTCCAGCATTTACCCCAATACCTGGCTCAGGTTTGATTTTATTAATAAGAACTTCTAAGATTCATGCTACAATAAAGTTCAAAATTGGAAAAAGAAAGACTCCAAAGTGAAAATGTTCTTTGTAAAAGTTAAAAATTCATTTTTAATATCTTATTTGTTGACTGCATACAAAGCATAGAATTTCCATAAGCTGAATATTGCTTTTCCAATTTGAACTGTAAGTGGTCTTGAATACATCATATATAGCACTTAAATAAGCAATCATTCAATATTATGTTTCCAAATAATAAAATAAATCATATCAAAACAATCATATTTAACTTGTGCCTATATAAACAAATCTATTATGTAAAAATAGATTGCTGATTTTAAATCTGTTATTAGATGAGGAGCCTTACATGTGAATTCCATTAGATTACTTAAATAGTTTAAATACTAGACATTAAATTAAATGTTCTTTTTTAATTATGCATATATGCAGATTTTTATCCAGTGGTATCTAACCAGCCTCATTTGTGTCATTTTTCTATTGCAGACCTAGTGTTGGCTGTCATAAATAATGAACTCCTAGGCTTTACTGACATAATTCAATACAAATCTATTTTCTACATGTACAGAATCAGTGTGGAGGCTCAGGCCACTATCACCTTCTCCCTTGTGATTTAACCATCTTCTAGGGTTTCAGGGTCCGGGGAGTGTCTCAAATGAGCATCAGGGATGGAATTGCATGGGGAGCTATGTCTGATTAGCAATCGTCTCAGCCCAGAAACAACCCAATCATTTTCTCTCACATATTTCTAATGAGGGTTAGGAAAAGTACATTTAGTCTGGACAGCTGCTTCCCAGAAAGTGCTATATATGAGTGCTATGCTCTGAATATCTACACTCAGTCTCCAATAGTACATTGAATCATGCCCCTGATTGTTGAGAGTTGATCATTAGTATCTTTGGGAGATGATTAGACCATAATGTTGGGGATTCTCCCGAGAGAGACTGGTGGCTTTATTTAAGAAGCTCAAGCATCCTTATTGCTTTATCTTGTGCAGACACAGGGAGAAGTCACCATCCCTGAACCAGGGAACAGGCTCTTGCTGTACAGCCCATCTGCTTGAGATATGATCTTGTGCATCCTAGACTCCAGAGATGAGAAATCAACCTCTGTTGCTTATAAGATAATCAATTTTTAACATTTTGTGTCTGTACACTGGCAGAGGAAGCAAAGCTTTGTTAAGAGTTATCCCTTCCACTAGAATAGAAAAGCTAGAAATAGTTATTCCTTCATACAACAAACATGAATACATATATGCATCGATAGACATTGTGTGTGTGTGTGTGTGTGTGTGTGTGTGTGTGTGTGTGTGTGTGT
>CABHPQ010132367.1:0-17174 GCA_902168405.1 Peromyscus aztecus | reverse complement strand
TGTGTGTGTGTGTGTGTGTGTGTGTGTGTGTGTGTGTGTGTGTGTGTGATGGTAGATAGAAGCCTCATATGAATCTTAGGCAAATACATACTGAAATTAGAAATAAAAAACAGCTCCTATGTGGTTGATCCTTGGGCAAGGAAAGAAACACACTCAAATTAGTAGTGCTTTGTAACCATGGATACCAGGACCTTCAAGACATTCTGGACTTGCTCATCAGCATTGTTGGCTGTGAGTGGTGAATGTTGTGCATTGCACATGGTCTTTGTGAGAAATCTGGGGCTTCTCACCTAGGGAACAGTTATGGAAGAAGACTGTCTCAAGAGCTGTGTAGCTGTGTAGGTATTTCCGTCTGAGAGAAAAATGAAAGGACCATTGAAGTGTTCCACTGACCTTTTCAGTTTCCTGAACCCATTAACTGAAAAAAATTCTTTTGATTGAAATGAATATTCCAACTTTGATGAATCTTAATTCATTTCTGAAAGTTTGCTGGAAATATGTAAATATTTGTACTCACTAAGTTTTCTTTTATGTTCAAATGCTGTTTGACTGTCATCCATTGTACAGTGCTATACATTTCTAGTCACCACAGAATGAATGAATGGCAAATGGGAATTTTTAAAAATCCTTGCCATTGATTAGATACGGTGAGTGAAAACACATTTTCAATAAGTGACGAAACTATGCAGGCCTGCAATTCCAGCATCTAGAGAGGCTGAATAACCCTCCCTGGGCTTCAGAGTCATTTTAAGGCCAGTCAGGATAATATAGTGAGACTTGTCTCAAATTGCAAAAGTTTTAGAAAGACCACAGATGGTCTTAGTGGATGAACACTTGCCTACCTTTATTGTAGAAAATTATTTTAACAAGGTAAAGATATGTTACATTTGTTTATGCTGCAGAATATTACCTTAACTGTGTAAAGGTGTGTTACTTTTGTTTATGCTGCATTTGTTTAATTATGAAAAGGTGTGTTGCATTTGTTTTACCTTGCCTGCCTGAAGCACCTAATTGATCTAATAAAGAGCTGAATGGCTAATAGCTAGGCAGGAGATAGGATAGGTGGGGCTGGCAGGCAGAGAATAAATAGGAGGAGCAATCTAGCCTTGGGAGGAAGAAAGGAGGAAAGAAGAAGGGAGATACCTGGGGTCAGAAGCCAGGTAGATGCCAGCCAGCAGACATGAGAAGCAGTGAACGTAAGATATACAGAAAGTAAAGAATGCTGAGGCAAAATGTAGATAAAGAGAAACAGGTTAATTTAAGTTCAAAGAGCTAACCAGAAAAGAGGTCAGCTAAAGCCAAGCATTCAAAACTAATAATAAATCTCCCTGTCATGATTTGGGAACTGGTTGGTGGCTCAAAAGAAAAAACCTGGAACATACCTTGAGTGACACATTGGCTCAATCCCCAGGAACACAAAGTAAATAAATGAATAAATAAGGTAGATGCATGAAGGAAATAAAATAGGAATATAAACTGGGAGTTACTGGGAGTAGTATTTGGTGAGATATTATTGGAAGAAGAACCATTGGACCAAATTATAGACATTTTAAAAATTAAGGTATAGTTGGAAGTTGGGAGGGAAGAGCTCTGGATATAGGAAAGCTACCTGATGCACACATCCATACTCAGCACAGTGGAAACTAATTCTGGAAAATCTGGGAGGCTAATGATGTTGGAAAGAAGGTGATAGGCTGAAAAGTGAGCACAAGGCTGGAGGTCAGAGAGCAGGTCAGGGTTCTTGATGTGGACAGAGCACAGAACCCACAGAATGGAGTGCAAAAGTTGTTTTCATTACTGTAAGAAGGTATGTATGGTTTTAATCTTTGAACAATATGAAAGGTTCGAAGAGATCAGACTAAGAATCTTGTTTCCACATACAAATATCTATTAATCTGCCAAAATTTAAATTAATTTGATCTTTACTTTGGGGGAAAAAAATAAAAGCTCCTATTTCCAATTTTTGATTGCTGGGTCCAGGTTGACATTTCAATTTTGTTGTTGCAATGGAAGTCATTTTGCATGATTATGTTTGTAGATTTGTCTAGCATCACAGAGCACAACTCTTTAGGATTTTGCTATTGATTTTCATGATTAAAGGGAATTGTTTCACGTTTTCATTCCCTGTGATGGGAACTATGAGTCTTCTCAACTGAATACGAAGGTTTCAAGGTTGATGCCAACTGATGTTTGATCTTACTTAAAGTTTAAAGCACCATTTTAAAGGATTTTGAAAAAGTGCTCAGAGACAATGACTGTATGAGTCATATGTTTTAAAAGATTTTTTTTTAAAATTAAGATAAAGTTGTTTCAATTTTACTTTCTTTATGGCTATCAACATGAATGTATATGCATGTTTCTCTCTCTCTTTCTCTGGAGATACATATTTGTCAATTGTTCTGAGTAGTACAATTTTCCCCTTATTTTCTCATCTCTGAAATAAAAATATATTTTAATTATGTATTCTGCTTAGCTGCAGATCACTGACTAAGACTCAAGGAGCATCACGGAAGAGTGGAACGGTTGCAAACGCCAGAAGCACAGGACGTCTGCTGCTAGACAGTGTCTTCTAGACAAGACAGGGAATGACATGCACCCATGGAGTCTTAGCAAGATGACTGTTTAACAAGACTTGCCTAATGACAAAACCAGTGGACATGCCCTTGCAGATAGGGTAGATTTCACAAGGCCTTGGTTCTAGATGAAGACTTAAAATGGACTAATGGCTACTGAGAAAGCAAGTATCAGCCTTCTCCAGAGGCTAGCCTGCTCAGAGGTTATCCAGTCCCAGATGCTCAGCCATAGACACATGTACATTAAAAACAATATAAATGGTCTGTGTGTGTGTGTGTGTGTGTGTGTGTGTGTGTGTGTGTGTATGTATGTATGTGTGTGTGTGCACATGTGTGTGTGCAACAAAAATAATTATTTAGCAGGTTTCATTAATTTGAGAATGAGGGACTTGGGAGGAGTTATAGGTGGGCGAAGGGAGGAAGAAATGATGTCAATATAGTACTTATATTTGAAATTCTTTTTTTTTTGTTATCTTTATTCCTGGCCCGGGACTGTTATTTAATTACATTTCTCACCTCCCTTTCCTCCCTCCAAGTCCTCCCACATACCCCTGACCACTCTCCTTCAAATACGTGGCTAATCATCAATTGCTATTACATGTGTATATGTATTTGTGTCCCTATTTCTTTTGCTCTTACATTTTTTTTTTTTTGTGCACTGTAGAAATCCACAGAGTTTCCTAGTGAGAACTTACTCAGGGTCTGAGAATCTAAGCTTGCTTTACCCAGCAGGGCTTCATAAGGGGATGATTTGAACACGGGAGTGGTTACCAGGTGTTTGGCTGTGCGGTGTGCTTTGATCTAGCAAAGGGGAGGTCAGTGCCCAGACGCTTGGCATTGTTATAAAACGCTCTTTTGAAGAGACAGAAGGGACCACTGGGTTTTGATCCAGGTCCTCCCGAAGCTATCCTGTGTTTCTGTCTTTCTCTTCTTCACTATCTTTCTATTTAAAAGTTTCTTATCCCTCTCTCATCCGCACAGGAGCCCCCTTTAAAGGTGATAGCTGGCCTCCTCCCACACTGCACTCTCTTTAAAATGATCCCTGAGCCTTAGATGTGTTAGTGATTTGTAGATGTATCCATTGGGACTTGGCTCCACAACTCTGCATTGATTGTTTGTAGTATTCTGTAGTGGTGCAAAGAGAAGTTTCCTTAATGAGAGGAAAAGGCTACACTTATCTGTGGGCATTAGGACAGATGTTTGTAAATTGCTATTAGAGATTACGCTAGTTCACTAAATTAGCGATTATAGATTCTCCTCCAATGACCATCACTTCAGTAGCACTGAACAATTTGCTAGGTTTCCAATACCAAACTCTGTATTCCTTAAGTTGAGTGGATCTTATGTCTAACTAGAAGTTGGTTATCACCAAGGTGTGTGTGTGTGCCACTACTATACCTATAGGGTAATTGTGCCAAGCTGATCGTTGATGTGGTTCATAGGCATCACAGCTGTGCAAGAATATCGGCTTCCCTCATTTGGAGGCTTGCAAGGCATCTTCTGGTATAAAAAAAAAAAAAAGCTAATTCTCAGGGAGGGGGCATTCAGATCAGTTCCAGCACAGAGGTCTCCCGTCTCTGTTATGAAGTACATGCTGTCCTCAGCAACAGGGACTTACACTCCATCCCTGGGGAGTAACTAAGGGCCATAGCAATGGCTGTGTGTTTTGGTAGTCTTTTAGACAACTCTGGCCAATAACTCAAATAGGGCTTCTCATGTCTGATATTGGGGATTTAGTTAGGTGATCTTTGGCTCTTGGAGGAAGTACCCTTAGTTCACTTGAGAAAAGTTTATTAAAACTATATAAGTATATTCATATACTGAATTACATGCATTATGGTTTTTTTGTAAACAGTTAATATGATTCCTTGTGTCTTTTTCAGACATCCATAGTGTTAACTTACCCACTTCCTGTGGTGGTATTGTGTTCCACAAAATATTGTGTACCTTAATAAACTTATCTGGGGTCAGAGGACAGGACAGCCACAATATTAAACATGAGGATAGGCAGTGGTAGTACACGCCCTTAATCCTAGCATTCCAGAGACAGAAATCCCTTTAGATCTCTGTGAGTTCAAGGCCACATTGAAAATGGCCAGGTGTGGTGACACACGCCTTTAATCCCAGGGAGTGGTGGTAGAAAGGAGAAAGGTATATAAGGTGTGAGGACCAGAAACTAGACGCATTTGCCCTGGAGAGGCATTTGGGCTGGTTAAGCATTCAGGCTTCTAGCAGCAGTTCAGCTGAGAGTCATTCGGATATGAGGACACAGAGGCTTCCAGTCTGAGGAAACAAGACCAGCTGAGGATCTGGCGAGGTGAGGTAGCTGTGGCTTGTTCTATTTCTCTGACCTTCCAGCATTTACCCCAACACCTGGCTCAGGTTTGATTTTATTAATAAGAACTTTTAAGATTCATGCTACAACTTCCTTCATTTTCCTGTATTTACCTCCCTCCATCTCTCTAAGACTCCTTTCTCCAATTTCCCCCATCAGATCACATGTGTCCTGCCACTTCCCTCACCTTCTTCTGCGTCTTCCACCTTTTCTCTTCCCTGTGCATAATTCTTTAAAATATAAATTAAATAAAATACTATGGACACTTTATCCTAAAAATGTAAATGTTTATAATTTTGAGATAATAGTATTTAATAAAATATTTCTTATAGAGGCCTTGCTTGTGGTTTTACCCTCAAATTCTATTAAGTTTTCTCAATACGTAAGATTTCATTAGTTTGAGATTAATCTGTTCCTTACTCGTGGTATTTTAAAAATTTTATTTATTTTTATTTTATGTGTGTGAGGGTTTTGTCTACACATATGAGTGCACTGGATCTGTGCCTGCAGCTCACAGAGGTCAGGAGAGGCCTAGTATCTCATGGAACTGTAATTTCAGATGGTTTTAAGTTGCCATGTTAGTACTAGGAACTGAGTCCAGAACTCCTTGTAAGAGCAGCACATGCTCTTGGTGTTGAGACATCTCATTTGCTCAGCTCCAGATTTATATTCTGAATAAGACCAGATGGCTGGCTGTTTGCCATACTACACATCCTTAAAATAGGAATGTCTGGTTTTCATGAATGACCCATCTATTTATAGGTTAAATCTGCTACATTCTATGAAAGGTGACCGTAACAAACTGAAATTCAGAATGCATTTTGGATTTTTTTTTTCAATATGTTTTTCTTAGGGTTTCTACTGCTGTGAAGAGATACCATGACCCTGGTAACTCTTATAAAGGAAAAATATTTGATTAGAGTGGCTTACATTTCAGATGTTAAGTTCATTATCATCATGGTATGACATAGTGGTGTGCAGGCAGACATGGTGCTGGAGGAGTTGAAAGCTCTACATCTTGACTGCAACAGGAACTTGTCTGAACTAGGTGTAGCTTGAGCAAAGCCTCAAACATCACAGGAAAACACTTCCTCCAACAAGGCCACACCTACTTCAACAAGGCCACACCTCCTAATATTGCCATTCCCTATGAGCTTATGAAGGCCAGTTCCATTCAAACTACCATGTTCATATCTTTATTATGTAAAATGGCTATAGTTTCAGTTAATAGCAATTAAGAAAATCTCTATACAGAAAAATATAGAAGGTATTGTTGTTGCTTGCTGAATTTATCAAATGTATTTGTAAACTGAAATTGTGTTTTGATGTAGCTTATTTTATTACTTTTTCATTCTAATAAAACTGGAAAAATCAGAAGGATGTTGGATTAATGGTGTGCTTCCTCCAGATTTCTGTATTACCATTCTCCATTAGCACTAGAGTCCTGGAAGCCATATTCTTGTAGGATAATCCCATATTGTTCATGCTTTACTTGAAGAGGGTAACATATCAACTGCACAGTTGTTAGTTATCTGGTCAAGTTTTGGTATTTCTAAATCATGGAGGCCAGAAGTCGAACTAATTGGAGGTTGGGAGAAGATAAATGGAGAAAATATAAAACCTATGCAATGGTCTCTGTGAAACAAATAATTATATTTCCTGTGATCAGCCCAAGAGCAAGCACTAAAATCCATAAATTCAATGTGCAATCATAATTTAGTTTTAGATCTTTTTAGGGCATGTACTAAACTCTAGTTATACTACGTTGAATTATTAAATATAAATTTCAAAACATCATAAATTATAGCTAAGGTTAGGATTTGTTCAGAAACCAGAAATTGAATACAAATTCAGAAGGACTAGAAAGGTGGTTTGTTCGGTAAACTGCTTGCCATTTAAGCATGAGGAACTGAGTTTAATTCTCAACATGTATACAGAAATCCAGCAACTCTTTTACATCATATTCTCATATGATAGATTTTGTTATTTAAAAAGTTTTGATAGCATAGCTGTTTGAAAGTAAAATGTTGATTTTTCTAAGATTTATACATGCTTAGGAAATTCAGCCTTTGGGCAAGATACACATTTTTCATACTTCTGGCTGTTGTTCTGATTTACAGTGTTTTCTTGGTGTTTTGTGTAGCTCACATTGTCTTCCACCTTGAAGCTGTCGGTCTAGGGTATAAATCCAGATTCTCCTTCACTTTATGAACAAAGAAGGTCAATTGATCTGACCAAAAATGCAGATGACAACCTATGTTTATCTTTCATTTTTCTTTCTCTTTTTGTTTTCTGAGATATGTTCTAATTAACCGTGTCTAGGGTGTAAATCCAGATTCTCCTTCACTTTAGGAACACAGAAGGCCTTACATGAGGTCAATTGATTTGTTCAAAGAATGCAGATGATGACATATGCTGGTCTTTCATTTTTCTTTCTCTTTTTGCTTTCTGGAAGATGTTTTAATTGACCATCTCTGAAGTTCCGTAGCCTATCTGGTGGACTGACTCCATATGAAAGTAGAAAAGAGGGTGAAGCTGCCATGAACTTCATTCTACAAGTGTCAAGAGATATTCCTGAAGTGCCTATAAGTGTTCTTCATATTTTATTTGGAGAGATTTATTATTATTGGATATAACTTTAACAGCAAATGTGGCAGTATTATACTAAGATACTCATGAAAATTGTTCATTTGTTGATGTTAAAATTACATATTAGGAAAAATTTGATGAATGTTCTTGATTCTGTGTTCTTCTTGTTTAAATAAATATTCATTTCTCACAGGTGGAGTTTATAAAAGGATTGTTTAGTATCTCTTAGTCTTCTAACATGCCACTGTCTACATAATCATGCAAGTGGGTGGAGCCTTTAATGTTTAAGTGTTTAATTCAATTTTTCAATATTTTATTGAGAATAAATTTTTTTTTCATACAATGTATTTTGATTATGGATTCCTTTCCCAAACTGCTCCAAGATCCTCCCTACCTCCCCTCATATCCAAATCCACATCCCTATTGTCTCTTATTAAAAACAGACATCTAAGGAATAATAATAAAATAAGATAAAACAAAACCAATTACAATAACACAGACACAGAGAAAACAGAAGAAAAGGAGTCAAAGAAAAAGCAATAGAAACATAGAGAGACATAGTGGCACATGTTACTCCACATAGGAATCCTATAAACACACAAAAGGGAAGGCCATAATATATATAAAAAGGAACTGTAAGGTGAAAGAAAAAAAATGCCCTGATAAAACATGAGACAATGACCAAAAGTGTCATTGATTTAGTTCTGAGTTGGATTTGGGGGCTTGGGTCCACGTTTCTCAACACTGAGACTTCATCCAGCACAGATCTGTGCAGGCCCTATGCATGCTGCTACGGTCTCGGGGAGTCCTGCCATGTTTAGAAGACCTTGTTTCTTTGGTTTCCTTCATCCCCTATGGCTTTTACAGTCTTTCTGCCTCATCATCCACAGGGTTACCTGGGCCCTGAGGGTAGGGATTTGATGGAGACATCTCATTTAGTGCTGAGTGTTCCAAAGTCACTCACTCTCTGCACATTGTCCAACTTTGGGTCTCTGTATTTGTTCCCTTCTGCTGTGGGGAGAAAGCTTCTCTGATGATGGCTGAGCAAGGAACTGATCTATGACTATAGAAGAATGTCATTAAGAGTCATTTTGTTGTTATATTTCTTTAGCAGAACAGTAATATTTGTTTTCCCCTAGGTCCCTGGACTATTTGGTCTCAAGTTCTTGGACACCCAAGCAGCATAGGGTATGGATTCCATCTCATGAAGTGGGCCTAATACTCATGGAATTGGGATTGAAAGTAAGAGTAAAGATTGCCTACTTGATACTTCATTGAAGAAAATTGATTTTTCCTTAGCCATCAGGTGTTAGTTGCAAATAACTTCTTGACTAGATGTGTGAATGTTGGGACTAATTGCTAGTTATGATGTCTTCTTTAGATTAATATGACCTGCAATGTTTCTATGCCATCTTATGGACAAATTGTTATTTTCAATCAGTGTCAAAAAGAGAGCCAAAGTTTATGCCATATTTATATAGTTTTGAATAAATTATATGCTGTTGGAACCCACCGAGGTTTTAGTGGCTTTACCTAGCAGGACTTCATAAGAGGATGATTAGGCCACGGGCCTGGGTACCAGGTATTTAGAAGGGTCTACACTTGGTTGTATCTAGCAAGGGGGACATCTTTTGCCTCACCCCATGGCATTGTTATAAAAAGCCCTTTTGAATAAAGTTCTGGGCTGGTGGGTTTTGATCCAGGACCTCCTGAGGCTATCCTGTGTTTCTGTCTTTCCTCTCATCATCTAGGTATCTCTTTCTATCTAAATATTTCCCACTTCTCCCTGCTCAAGAGTACCCTGGTTGTAAAAGTGGGGCCTAGTCCTCCACATGTGACCCTGTGTCTACCTGCCTCTTTTAGTTCTAGGACCCCATGTGGGTTGAATCTCCACAAGCCTTCATACTGCTACAGTCTTTCTGTGTTCATTTGTGGGTCAGTTATGTTAATTTTAGGAGACACTGTTTGGAGTCATCCATCACCCCTAGCTCTTACAATCTGTCTACCTCCTCTTTCACATAGCTCTTTGGTCCTTGAGAGAATAGGTTTGATGAAGACATTCCATTTAGGACTGAGTGTTTCAAGTCTATCATTCTCTATACATTGGCATCTTCTCTGTGTAGTTCTCAATCTACTGCAAGAAGAACCTCCTCCAATGAGGGCTGAGTGGGGGCCTTTTCAATAGGCATTGCAATATGGCATTGAGAGTCATTTTATTGCTATGTTCCTTTAGCAGAATAATAGTGGTAGGTTTTCCTTTAGGCCCGTGACCTACACCATTTTAGGTTCTTGGCCCCTTGGGCAGTGTCAAGGATGTGTTCCATCACATGGCGTGGGCCTTATATCCAATCGCAAACAGTGATTGTTTACTCCTGTAACGTTTGTGCCACCATTGCACAAGTATATCTAGGATGAAGGTCACTATTGTAGGTCACAGTGTATGTAGCTGGATGATACTGATGATTCCTTTTCTCTTTTAATATTCCTACAGAGAAACTTCCAATACCGATAAGGATACTAATTATGGATGAGGCTTCTACTTAGTCATTAAGAAACGTCTCTGTGTTTGGTGACATAAGTAAGTGTTGTCTTTAGACACAGAGCCATCACTCCAGGTTGTAGAGGGCAACCAATAACCATGGAAATAATCAGTGATGTTTGGTGCTTTCCATGGAGCCCCTTTTCCAATGACCCAACAAGATGTAGCCCATTTCTTGCCCTAGAGGTGTTAGGTGGCATAACATGTCTAGTTGGAGCATTGTCTCCTTAGTTATCTGATATTTCCATTTTAATTACTTTAATATATGCATATACTTTAGTATGTTTCTACAGTAGTAGGTGTCTATATGGCTTTTTAAAAGGCATTTAGTGTTAATTTTCCCACCACATATTGTCTCCTTCTCTTTTCTCATCCTTCCCCTTTCACATTTAAATATCCCATTCTATTTCTCCCTCTATCTCTCTATAACAATATATTCTATTTCCCTTTCCTTGGGATATCCTTACCTCCCTCCATTTCCCTTACTGGATATGTACCTCCTGTGATTATTCAGATTGCAGCACACATATTAAAAATTTGATGGTTTACATTCACATGTAAGCAAAACCAAACAATATAGTCTTTGAGTCTGTATTATATCACTCGGTATATTTTTTTCTAGCCCCATCCATTTACCTGCAAATTTTATAATTTAACTTTTTTTTATCAACTGGTTAATATTCTACTGTGTGACTGTATCACATTTTCACTATCCATTCATCAATTTATGATCACCTATTTAGGGTAGAACACTCAATCTCTTTTTCTCAACACTTTGACTAGTTATACATCTTTCCATTGACGACTGTCAACCGCAAAACAAGCTTCTTGGAAACAAGATTGGGAGGTGGGGCAGTGGTAGGGAGTTGAAGGCATAGCAACCAGCAAAAGACTGGCACAAGGTCAAGGCAGCCCCATCCACAAATGGATGAGGTAAATGATATCCTAGCCACGCCTCTTACTGATGAGCTATTGGTAATGGATATTTGCTGATGGCAGAATCATTCTTTTCTAAAAATGTGACCACTTAAGTTTAATGTCCTCTAGTAAATAACCCTCACACTCATGCAAGCAGTATGGGCAGGAATAACTGGACTTGGTATGTTGTTAAAAAAGAAAGACATGATGTCTGAGTCTTCAATATAAACTTAAATTTAGATCACTAAACAAAAATTAGATGCCTTCATGTCTTTCTTAGTATCCATCCACACAAAAAAGCAAGTTTCATAAGTAGGAGATTAAGGTGCACTGATTTCAGGGGTATACAATAAGTAATCAACACACTGGGTATAGAATCTGTGTAGCAGGATTTAAGGTTTCTTGTTCTTCCTCCCTAATTACCATGCCTGATCCTCTAAATTGTAATATTATGACACATCTTTAAGGATCTGTTACCATCTAGTCCTGTCATCCCTCTGATGTCCTTCTCAAGATCTGAGTAACTTCTCATCCTGGCAGTTTTTTCACCATCTCTACTGTCAGGAGATGAGCCTTTCTAGGGAGCACCAGTGACAGAACAAGACAGAGAAAGCTACTTAGACAAGTGATGCTTATTGGTTGATTTCATTTCCCCATAACTAATTATCTTATAATAGCTTCACTGAAAACCTAATCCATAGTGAGCATGTATTTCCAAGTCTGAAGGCTGTGAATGGCATCTATTCTAATTTTCATTGGGATGTATTAATATCTACATGATCTAAATATCTCATCCCAGATAACATTCTCCAGACTTTCCTTTAGAAGAAAGGAAAATCAGATAGTTACTATAAAAAAAAATGAAACTCCATTTTAGAAAAAAAAACAAAAACTTTTTTCCTTTTGTCAAAACATAGGCTTCATAACTTCAGAAATACCTACCTAAGCAAAAACAATACATCATACAGCAAACTTCTACAAAACTAAGTGAGAACTAAGTACTAATATAAACAGTAAATATGCTAAAAGAAACTCTGCTTTGTTAGCATCCTTCAGTTTCTCTTCTTCCCAGCTTCACGCAGCTCTGAAAACCCCACATTCTGCACTAATTCTTCTCTAAACACAACGCAGTAAAACATATCCTATGTATCTGTCAAATTATAATGATTTCCTGCGGGCTACTGCATCCCATCATCCCTCTCTTAACAACTATACAGTGCAAATATGATCATATTCGTTTATTTACTCATTCTGTGTTCATTTTAATTCATTTTGGGTACATCAGTGATACTCATTTCATATTCAAACCTGTCAAAGGCAGTGAGTGTTTCTACATTACAAATTATAAAATAAATTCCAGGATGGCTAGATGAATGAATGAATCACATGAATTGTAGAAAAGGCATGCTCAGAGTTCAGCAAAGACTCAAGCACCTGCTTGCTTCTACATCAGGTTTTTAATAGGAAGGTCAGTTGAGCGTTTGATTCCTCTGTGGTACCCAGCCAGAACATCTCTTCTCAGAAAGATGAACACTAACACTAAAATGGCAGGGGCTAAAATCTGAGGATGATAGTGTGAGCATAAAAACAACAACCTATAGCCAGATTCGTACAGTGTCTGGTTGTGCACTAAACATATGTGCACTATACATAACTGTGTGGCTCAGAGTAGGCTGGGAGCAAAGATGTGGTTTATACAAACCAGCAGGCATGGTGGTTAACTCTGCTGCATCCCCAGTACCATTGCAGGTCTGGAACTTCTGCATGGGTCCTGATTTGCAAAGAGAAAAAGAAGCCTGAAGACAACAACTCCAAAATGGAGAGAATACAGGTGAGAGATGAGAAGAATGAGAGCCAAAAGAGTAACAATCATTTCAAGCCAAAAGTAAGACCTCTTCTCAATATGAAAACATGCAACTATATTATGCATCTAAAAATGACAACTGAAATGAATTTACTCCACATACACTTGTATTAATAAAATAGTCCAAAGAACTTTACATAAGGACCACTAAATATTGAATATAGACACAAAGGCCAATAAGAATTATGAAATTAGTATATTATTTAGGATGTAATGTGCTTGTATGTGTATAAGTGTGTCTGTGTCTATGTGTATAAATGTGTATTAAAGAGTGTTGAAAGATGGAGAGAGTGGGGAAATTGTAATAAAAAGCTACAACTCTTCTTTGATTAAATTTCACATTATTGAGGACAACTTATTTTAATTCCCATTTGTCTATTTACTGGTTAATCTTATCCCTTCCCTAACAATATCATCAAAACCCATTAACACCAACACTATTGAGCTAAATATCTTGCATATTGTTCCAATCGTGTTGACTAACAGTATTGACCATCAGAGTTTGACAGAAAATTTTAAAAACAAAGCAAAATAAACAAAAGGACATGAAGACAAGAAACATTAAAAAATAGTCAGTCAGAAAACATGGAAATCAAATTTTATGTATATGTGTACAATTTATATATATATATATATGACACATACCATATTTGCATTAACATAAAAACAACGGCTGGGATAAAAGTTATACTAATCTCAATTGAAGCAGAAAGTAAAGAATTAGCTATCTTTTCAAAGATACAAATCTGAACAGTGCACCCAACATGAAATTATGAAAAGATGATTCAGACACCTCAAGAATTGTGAGGCTAAGACCATAAACAAAACTTACCTGTTGAACTTCAACTATGAAAATTTGTTTAAAGATTTACTTAATGACAATACCTGGCTTCATCCAATGGCACAGGTTAGCACTCCACCCCCTACATAATTTTCTGTCCTCTGGTCACTGATGTCCCTGGGACGTGGTCTACAGGCCTTGTCCTCTGAAAATATCAGATCTTTGGTGACCTGAAAAGCTGCAGTGAATAAACCCAACAGAGTCTTCTCATCGATGTCAAAAGAACATCTGTACTCAATGTCTGCTATTCTGATCAATAAATGTATCTTAACTGATTATTTAAAGTCAGCTCTGTGCACAAGCCAGTGAATCTCGGTCAGCCTGCTCTCCAGAGCCAACCCCTTCAGAGTTTTCATTTCTATGATATTCCTGTTGGTTGTGTGAAGTCATTTCAGCATCTAGTTCATAGTGTTGGCAATGTCTTGATTGTGTGTCTGGTACAGGTGAAAATGCTCTCCTCTGCTACCTTTTCGAAGGCCATATTTGTACTCTGTAGGATGCTTAAAGCCCCTTGAATGTCCCTACTGGACAGGGGAAGGAGAGCTTTAATTTACTGTTTGGAGCAAGAATCTACAAAGGGACTTCAATAACTATTACCACTGCTTGTCTTTGATCAGAAAAAATAAATCTTTTTCTTTAAAACACACACACACACACACTTTAGCCAGACAAAAATGTAACATACTATGAAAGGAGTAGAATATTTAAATAAAACACCTTGTCTCATTTACTTACAACATTACTCTCTTTATACCACTCAGATGAATTAAATAACTTGATGTGAACTATAAAATAATGAAAGAATAACTACGAGCCACAGAGCAGCACAACCACCACAAAGTAAAAACCAACCAATTTGTTCACAAGAAGCATTGAGGATAGAGATAAAGAACAACAAATCAAGGAACGTCGTCTTCCCTGCATGTGCCAAGGGTAAGTCTCTATCAAGAATATGGAAAATTTCTTTGAGAATGGACAAGAAATTCAGAAGAAAACACAAGCAAAGGCAATTCATTAAAAAGGAAAATACAATAATCTGCAAATAAATGAACGAATGGTGAAACCCACAAATAGAAGTTTGTCAAAGGTGATACCTGCATTATAGCTATTAGGAGAACTCGGCAATTTGATAGTTCATGGAAGTTTGGAAAACTCTAACAGTCATTGTTAATTGAAGTAATAGTAATTTGGCCATTTTGATGTGCCATTTCTCAGTAGACATTAATTTATACACCATAATATGTATTTGCATCTGGCAGTAAATATCTCAAACAAGGTAAAACAAATGAAATACAAGGAAACATGGCTTGAAGGTAATGTTTTTGTTACTAAATTGAGACTACATCAAGAAAACTTAGTTGGTATATTCTTTGGAAACTTCAAAAATCTGCTAATACAATTTACTTGTGGACTCAAGCAACTTAACAACTTTTAAGAACATAATGCTTAATAAGCAAAGTAAGAAATAAAATACTGTATTAATAAAAATAATGTATGTGCACTTAAAACAGTCTCTAAAGATCTTGGAGTCCTTTAAATGGTCATCTAATACACAATGACATTCATTCAGTATGGTGGAGCATCTTTTTTTTTCCGTTATTAAGAAATTTTCTACTCACTCCACATACCATCCACAGATTCTCCCCTCCTCCCTCTTTCCCAAGCCACCCTGCATCCTCACATCCCCAAATAGAGGTCTCCCATGGGGAGTCAGCAGAGCCCAGCACACTGAGCCTAGGCAGAGCCCCTTCCCACTGCAAAAGGCTGTGCAAGTTGTCACACCACAGGCACCAGATTCCCAGAAGCCTTCCCATAGACCAGGGACAGATCCCGATTCCCCTGCCTGGGTGCTCCCCAAACAGTTCAAGCAAAACAACCGTCTTCCATATCCAGAGGGCCTACTCCCTATCCATGGGGGCTCCACAGTCACCAGTCCACAGTTTATGGGCTTCTACTAGTGTGGCTGGTCAACTCTGCACATCCTCCCATCATGATCTTGACATCCCCCTCCTGTGGAATCTTTCCTCTCTCTCATCAATTGGATTCCCGGAGCTCAGCCTGGTGCCTGGCCGTGGATCTCTGTATTTGCCTCCATCTGTCACTGGACAAAGGCTCTATGATGACAGCTAGGTTATTTGCTAGGCTGGTCACCAGAGTAGACCAGTCCAGGCACCCTTTGGACCACTGCCAGCAGACCAAGGTGGGGTCGTCCTTGTGGATTCCTGAGAGCCTCCCCAGCACCCTGCCTCTTCCTATTCCCATGATGTCCTCATCTATCATGGTATCTTCCTCCCTGCCCTCCCACTCTTTCCCTGTTCCAGCTTGACCCTCCCATTTCCTATGACCTCAAGCTCTACTATAGAGCTACAGCTTGGTACTGGCATTAAAACCGACATGTGGACCAATGGAATCGAATTGAAGACCCTGACATTAATCCACACACCTATGAACATATGATTTTTGACAAAGAATCCAAAACTGTACCATGGAAAAAAGAAAGCATCTTCAACAAATGGTGCTGGCATAACTGGATGTCAACTTGCAGAAGATTGCAAATAGATCCATATCTCTCGCCATGCACAAAACTCAAGTCCAAGTGGATCAAAGACCTCAACATAAATCCAGTTAAACTGAACCTCATAGAAGAGAAAGTAGGAAGTAGTCTGGAACGCATCAGCACAGGAGACGACTTCCTGAATATAACACCAGCAGCACAGACACTGAGAGTGACAATTAATGAATGGGACCTCCTGAAACTGAGAAGCTTTTGTAGAGCAAAGGACATGGTCAATAAGACCAAACGACAGCCTACAGAATGGGAAAAGACCTTCACCAACCCCACATCTTACAGGGGCTGATCTCCAAAATATATAAAGAACTCAAAAAGCTAAACTTCAAAATACTGAACAATCCAATTAAAAAATGGGCTATAGAGCTTAACAGAGAATTCTCAACAGAAGAATCTCAAGTGGATGAAAGACATTTAAGCTTTGTTTCTGAAAATAAACCACAGCCCCCTAAAACATGGCTTAAAATGGATAAAAGATCAAAATGGAAAATTCCCTAAAGTAAGCATTGTAAAATATTTTCCACATCAGTTATAATGAGAGACTTTCAAACTACACAATGATGTAACAATGCACATCTGTTAGAATACCCAGAATCCCTCAAACTGACAACAGGGATTGCTGATGAAGATAGATACAGAGGAAATTTCATTCATGCTGGTGGGCACAAAAGAAGATAGACTTGCTGTGTGATGTTCTGTATGTCAAATGTGATTTGCTCTGATTGGTTAACAAATAAAACACTGATTGTCCAGTAGCCAGGCAGGAGGAAGTATAGGCGGGACAAGGAGGAGAGAATTCTGGGAAGTGGAAGGCTGAGTCAGAGAGACTGCCAGCTGCTGCCATGACAAGCAGCATGTGAAGATGCCGGTAAGCCACGAGCCACGTGGCAAGGTATACATTTATAGAAATGGATTAATTTAAGATATAAGAACAGTTAGCAAGAAG
>CABHPQ010132366.1:0-12474 GCA_902168405.1 Peromyscus aztecus | reverse complement strand
AGTTTATTTCTTCTGATCATTGGCACAACATTGCTCAATTTATCTCCATTTTCATGTTCATGAAAACTTTGATCACTTCATATGTTGGGAGGGAGTGTTCACTCTAGGACTGCTAGGTGTTATGAATTATACCTAAATATTATACCTAAATAATAATTACCTAAATACTAATTACCTAAATACTAAGAGGGAAGCTGATACTGCTAATGAACCAGGCTGATTTCTAGTTAAAAATCTGTTTCCCCATAGCGAGGTTTGTTTTAAATAGAAGGCTCAGGAACCAAGCATGACTAAGACAGTTAGAGTGGGGATGGACTTTTAAGAGTTGTGTGTCAACTTTATGTTTTACGGTGTGCGTGCACGCGCACAGGTAAGTGTGTATAAGTTCAGGCGTGTGGAGGTTAGAGGACAACTTCTACTTCTCTTCTCCCAAAGTACAATCTGGGAACTGGGCTCAGGTCACCAGGTTTGCACAGCAGGCTCTTACCTGCTGAGCCATCCATTGGGCCTCAGCTTCATTTTTAATGGAACTCCAAACAGACATTTCTTTGTGTTTGATCTGGCATCCTGCTCACTTTGGGTGTAGATGTTTCTTGGCATCAGGCCTCGTTTGGTTGGTGGTGTTTCTAGCCATTTTCTCTATCTCTTGGTGCTTACAAACATAGATAATAGGTGTAATCATGAATAGGTAATAGGTGTAGATCATGAATAATTGAGCATTACCCTGGGCTCCCAAAAGTACAGGGTTCTAATTTTTACCCAGTCAGTAGCCTTGCATGGTCCTATGAATAATGGCACACCTGGGTTATAAAATTATAGCATTCTACCCTCTTTCTAATTCTGTCGGGTCTAGGTCTCTCTTAAAACTCCTGTCATGTTGTAGTTCATCACAAGCATGTAGTATTATTCCACCTTTGAATAAGGACACCAAAGAAAGGTGACTTGCAGAAAATCCAGCCTGATCCAAGGTCCGATACCAGATTTCCTGATGGATTCCAGTATGCAGTACTTACAGCATATAATGGAAAAATAAACAAAGAAAAAGGGAGGGCCATGCACAGCAGTCATATAAAATGCTCTAAACAAATGCTTTATGTAAATATGCTGTCTCAACCATATAACTGAGAACGGAGGTGCCTCTGAAGCTGAGGCTACAGGGCAAAGTGGACCCTGTGTTCTGCTGTGACTTGTGCCTCCCCAGTCAACAGCTGTGTTTGTCCACTTGGCTGTGCACTCCTTGAGTGCCAGTTATAGAGCTGAGCGGTCACCGGCTTCCTCTGCTTATGGCTTTTCTTGGAATCTGCATCATACGGTGTTGAACGGTCAGTATATATGACCGGCTGCGTGGAAACAGTCGTGGCAGCTCTTGCAACTGGACCCTAAAATTTTTTTAGATGGCTTAGTTGGCCTCGGATTTTTCAGGGTGAAAAGTCCCATAGTTACCCAGAGAAAGGTCACTACTCACTGGTAGTGTCTGATTGTGGTCACTAGGCCATCACTCCAAGGCTTGTTCAGCTGTAAGGGTGTCTTAGAGATATGGTTCTCCCAGATGAGCACATACTGGATAAGATATATGAGAGGGAAGGAGGTTAACCCTACACGTGTTGACTTGAAGGTTGTTCAAGGCGTTGACTCTGGAATAAGACTGTCTGGGTGCCCTCATGTTCCCCACCACCTGATAGTGGAGTGACCCTGGGCAAATTGTTGTGCCTCTCCGTATATCAGTTTTCTTGGTGGTAAAATAGAGATGATGATAGTGCTGCCTCCCGGAACTGGAGAAAAGGTCAAGTGAGGTCATTCATGTGCTGGCACATAGTAATTTCAATGAGTGTTATCAAGCCTGGTGTAGAGACTCACACCTGTAATCTTAGCACTCAGAAGATGGGGGTGGGAGGGAAGTATAAGTTCAGGCCAAGCCAGAACACCAAGACTTTAAAAAAAAAAAAAAAAATCATGCTCATCACCCTAATTTACTGAGTGCTGTTTTATACATAGAATGCATGAGGGGCTTTGTTTGTGTGTCCTTCACTTTGACCATGATCACAATGATCATATGAGGTTGGTGTTATCCTCTTGGCTTTGTTAGGGTTACTCTTGCTGTGATGAAACACCATGACCAAAAGCAAGTTGAGGAGGACGGTTTACTCAGCTTATGATTCCATCTCCCAATTCATCATCAAAGTCAGGGCAGGAACCTGGAGGCAGGAGCTGATGCAGAGGTCACGGAGGAGTGCTGCTTACTGGCTTGCTCAGCCTGCTTTCTTTTTTTAGGTTTTTCAAGACACGGTTTCTCTGTGTAGCCCTGGCTGTCCTGGAACTCGCTCTGTAGACCAGGCTGGCCTGGAACTGACAGAGATCCGCCTGCCTCTGCCTCTCAAGTGCTGGGATTAAAGGCGTGCACCACCATGCCTGGCTTCAGCCTGCTTTCTTATAGAACCCAGGACCACCAACCCAGGGATGGCACCACCCACAAAAGGCTGGGCTCTCCCCAATAATCACTAATTAAAATGCCAGCCAGGCAGTAGTGGCATGCAGCCAGGTGGTAGTGGTGCATGCGTTTAATCTCAGCACTCGGGTCACGGAGGCAGGTGGATCTCTGAGTTCAAGGCCAGCCCAGTCTACAGAGTGAGTTCCAGAATGGCCAGGGCTACAAAGAGAAACCCTGGTTCCCATCCCCACCCCCACCCCCAAAAAAATGCCCTGCAGGCTTGCCCACAGACTGATATTATAGAAGCATTTTCTTAATTGAGGTTCCCTCCTATCAGGTAACTTTAGCTTGTGTCTAGTTGACATAAAACTATTCAGCACATCCTCTTTTGTAGAAGGAAAGACTCTAAGCAAGATGTCATGGCTCTCCAGGACAGCTGAACTATGTGGTAAAGGATTCCAGACTCACAACTTAGTCTGACTGTGAAGTCTGTACTTTCCCAACCACATCACATTGCCACAAAATGACTAAATCACTGGTCTCCTTACCACATAGCACATGAAGAATGAACCTGCTTGCCCCAGAAATTGCCTCACAATCCAAGGCTCATTGTTTCCATAAGGAGTGAGCAAACCAACCCCTAGTCAGTACTTCTGACAGCCCACTTCATAGCAAGCCCTGTCCTGAGAGAGTTTTGGTAATTTCATCTGTATGTGTCTCAAGACCATGAGACAGGTCTTTGCCAAAATTCTACATATTCAGAAATGTGGAGACGACACCATCCGTTCTTCTGTTAGTCATTTTGCTTATCTCCACGAGCCACCAGCCTTCCCCATAAACCAATAATGAGGGCCTAACTACCATCTGTTTTTTAAAAACTGTGTTCCCCCTTTTTTAAAGACACCCCATAATTGTGGATGGACCAGTGCCACTGTTTTTATATTGCAGGATGAAAATAAATACCTGATCACATCCTAACTTTGTAAAGCCTTCTGTAAATGTAATTGTTATTAATGGTGTGTGTGTGTGTGTGTGTGTGTGTGTGTGTGTGTGTGTGTGTGTCTGGGGACGCCTTCATTGGTGACGTGTGTGCTCAGTTGCCTTGTGTAATTTGTCACATGAAGAACTGACTGTGCCTGCATCACCCTTTATTCTGTGTCAGTCCACACACTGTTGGCAGTAAAAGCCAGAGGCTTCTAATGCCCTCCTCCTTCTCTCCACTTTGTTTTCCATTTTTTAATTTTAGTAGACAACAGTAGCTTAGAAGAAGCTGTCAGAAGTTAGTTAGCATCGACTTGTGAACCTTCGACTGGCTAGGAAAAGAGCGGTCCCCTTTAAGTCTAGAAATACTTGGACATGGTTCTGAGCTTGGACCATTGTGTTCTTTTTCAAGAAGGCAGCCTTGGTTATTAGTAAACTTCAATTAATTGGAGCTGAACCAGAAAGCTTAACGGTAAATTCATTGGACTTTTTTTTTTTTTCTTTCCTGGCTCTTACATTGAGGAGGAAAGGAGTAGCAAAACAGGCTTTGCTTCCAGGGATTTAAGAAACAAATAGAACCAGCTACGGAAATGACCCCAGGTCACTGCCTCAGAGTACCCTGGTCTGTTGGGAACAGGTGCCCAGTTCGCATCCATTCTATCTCTGCTTAGCACCTCCAGGGACAGAGAGCTCATAGCATGTGAGGCCATCTTCTGTCTTTGTTCAGGATGGCTCGTGAGAAAATCCCTTTTTTATTTAACTTCTTTTGAAATATATTTTTAATTACATGTGCATTGGTGTTTTGCCTGCATGCATGTCTGTGTGAGGTTGTGGGATCCCCTGGAACTGGAGTTAAAGACAGTTGTGAGCTGCCATGTGGATGCTGGGAATTGAACCTGGGTCCTCTGGAAGAACAGCCAGTGCTCTTAACCGCTGAGCCACCTCTCCAGCCCTGGAAATCAGTTCTTGATTGTAGCACTGCTTTCCAGAGCTGTTACTCTATGGTGTACTTTCTCATGTAGTGTAAATTTTTGAAAACTACTGTTCCTCTCCTTACATCTTCCACTTCACATCCTTGCTCACAATCCACCCAGGTGTGTATATTCTGTCTCCTTCTTGTTTTTGCTTATTCATCTGAACATCCTCATTGTGCCAAGAAATCATAAGTGTTGATCAACCTAGAAATACTATAATTATGCTATATTATGTCGCTAAATCAACAAAAGTTTCTTTTTTATGTAATATGCGCTTCCTTAGAAAGGAGAAGTAAAATAATACCTTGAAAATATTTTAGTAATAAAAATGACAGGATGAATATTAATATCTCCATTTAATAATCTATACAGATATAAAATTATCTATTGGCAAATAGACAAAAGGCAGCTCACATACAGAGAACTGAGGACTAAGATTCTTTTAAATGATCACCATAACAGAAATTACAAAAATGAAAAGGAGCTTATTCAATACCCAAATAATATTATACCAATGCTTTTTTTTTTTTGTTTTGTTTTGTTTTTGTTTTTTGAGACAGGGTTTCTCTGTGTAGCTTTGGAGCCTGTCCTGGAACTCACTCTCTAGCCCAGGCTGGCCTCAAACTCACAGAGATCCACCTGCCTCTGCCTCCTGAGTGCTGGTATTAAAGGCGTGCGCCACCACCGCCTGGCTATATCTATTTCATAGACACGACAAAGCACAGTGCTGTGGATAGCGTCTAACAATGCACTTTTTTGTGCGTACTGAAAGGCAGAGGGCTTGTGTTTTGCACTTGTAATCTCAGCACTGGAGGGGCAGAAACAGGCCAATCCTTGAGCTCCATGGCCCCTCAGCCTACCCCACTTGGCAAGTTCTAGGCAATGAGAGACCCTGTCCAGACGGTGCCTGAAGAATGACACCCAGAGGTGTTTTCTTTTCTCCACACATACAGGAACACAAGTGCCCGTGTACACACAGAGACATGTGTACACACACAGACAAAGATCAAAGAGGTTTGATTCGAGTCTTTGGACTTGGTGGTCTAGCTCTTAGGGGGAAATATGTATCTGAAGTTAGTTGTTCATAATGACACTTCCAATGATGCCCATACTGTCTGTGTGTGCATGTTATACATTTTAGAACACCTTTATATCCTTTGGTTTGTTTTTAAAATGAGTACACAAAAGGGAAGTGAGAGTCAGTGATTTCCCCAGGAGCATACAGATGGAAATGGCACAGTCAGAGATGCAAGTC
Source organism: Peromyscus aztecus (assembly GCA_902168405.1). Lineage (NCBI taxonomy): Eukaryota > Metazoa > Chordata > Mammalia > Rodentia > Cricetidae > Peromyscus > Peromyscus aztecus. The sequence goes on along the minus strand of CABHPQ010132366.1, from coordinate 6,836 downwards.
AGTTGCCAGCTTCCAGTCTAAGCATCCTTTCATATTTACTAACAGTAGACAGCAGAACCAACAAGATGACCCCGTGTCCTATGGACCAGGGCCTTCAACTGTAGCCATTACCACCCACTACAGAAATAAATATACCTTAGTGTCCCTTAAACAAAATCAAGAGGAGAAATGTTGAACATAATTATATGTACAGTGGACTCTGATTTAAACCCATGTAATATACTAATGGATGTAGAGAAGTGTGGGGGGTGCAGTTAAAGCACACATACACCCTTCCAGTTTGCTCCCCAAACTCCTAATATTGTCATCCTGTGCTCAGAGTTCACATGTGCTCTCTCCTGACTCGGCTGAGGGAGAATTCGTGTCCGCTTTCCAGGGCTGTGACGGAACAGAGACAACTCGGGGGTGGTGGGGTGGCATCTGGTTTTAGCTTACAGCATCAGAGATTTCAGTCCATCATCCTGGGCTCCACCTATTCTGGACGTATGGTGGGGCAGAGCATCATGGCTGCAGGATCACGTGGCAGAGGCTGCTCACATCTTCACAGGTGGGAAACAGAAACAAAGGAACCAGGGACCATGTGTAACCTTCAAAGACTTGCTCCCAGTGACCTACTTCTTCTGTATGGCCTCTCGTCTCCTAAAGTTTTTTTAGTACTTCTCAAAATAGTCTTAGCAGCTAGGGAACAAGCCTTCAACACGTGCCCAAGAGATATTTCATATTAAAACTGTAACAATGGGTAAGGCAAGGACCACTCTTTTTATCAACCAAAGCAAGCAGAATGATGTCTCCCTCTTTGCTTAGTCCTGACCACTTGGCTTGCCAACATGTTGACTGAAGCTCCACTTACTGAGTGGAGTTGCGTATAAGCAGAACTGTTTGGAAAGTGTTACAAATGAACCCCATGAAGGTTGGCTAGGACTCTGCACTAAATGACTTCATGTTTGGGTCAGTGAATTGGTGACCTTTGCCCTGGCCTGTACTTCAGAATCCCTGACTACAAACAAGGCCTTACTTTGTATTTGATAGATCACTGTTAGAGTGAAAAACAAGCCCGCAAAGAATGGATGGGCATAAACTTCTGCACACATAGGTGATATGTGTTGACCTGATGCCTTCCAAGTTCTATAGATGTAATAACTACAGAAGACATGATGAATAGCAAGGAGAAATACAGCATTTCCCAAAGGTACTCTTTCATAGAGAGTACTAAAAGTTGACAGCCTGCTTGAGTTCAATAGAACCGAGAAGCTAAGTGAGGACCTTATAATATATATGTATATATATACACATATATATTATAGTAAGTAGCAATTGCCACCAGTTGCCCAATCTAGAAAACTGAAGTATTTCTGAAGGAAGAAGCCACAGAAAGGAGAGTAAATCAAGTAATAGAAACAGATACAGCTGAGCCCGGTGTCCAGAAGGGCTATGGCTTCCTTCTAGCCATTTCTGGCCTGAACTCATGGCCAGTGCAAACTCCCTTCTCAACAGTGTTCTAACAACCCAGGTAAATACAGAACAGATAACTCAGAGGTCACTGGTGGAGAGGTCTTTCTCACTCCCAACCCCTGCAGTGCTGTGGCTAGACTCAGGACTTCCCGATGCTAAGCGCATGCTCTCCTGAGTTATATGACCCTCTATTGAATTCTTAATTTTAGATTTCACACAGCTTGAGAATGCGTTTTGGTGGGCCATCAGTACCCTGTAGCCTTGGTTCATTTCATAGGCCTTGTCCACCATCCTAGTTGCTGCATGGTGAGGTGGGGGAGGGGAGGAGGGTGCAGCGAGGCTTCTGGTTGTGATCTTGAAAAAGGGCTTGGAAACCACCATGAAAAAGGAAGTAAACTCTCTGAAGAGGAAAAGGATGGTAGTTGAAGTGTGAGCCGCAGACTGAAGTGTCCCCTCCACCCTCTTCTGCCTCCGTGGTTTGGCAATGACACTTTGCTTTCTCCTAAGAGTCTATACATGCTTCATGCCAAGGCTCTAAGGGCCTGCAACAGCGAGCTTTGTTCTGATATCCACAACAGTAAGTGGAAGCTGGCTTCATAACTCCTAAATGCAGCATTTGTTTCTAAGCTGGTTCTGATGAGAGCTTCACACCAGAGGACAGGTGTGGTAGTTTGAATGTAAGTGACCCCCAATAAGTTCATAGGGAGTGGCACTATTAGGAGGTGTGGCTTTGTTGGAATAGATGTGGCCTTGTTGGAGGAAGTGTGTCACTGTAGGCGGGCTTTGAGGTTTCCTATGATTAAGCTTTGCTCAGTATGACAGTCCATTTCCTGTTGCCTTCTGATCAAGATGTAGCCAGCACCATGTCTGCCTGTAAACTGCCACCATGCTCCCCGCCATGATGATAATGGACTGACCCTCTGAACTCCAAACTGCCACCTCAATTAAATGTTTTCCTTTATAAGAGTTGCTGTGGTCATGATGTCTCTTCACAGCAATAGAACTTAAACTAACAGGACACAGGTAGACTTGACCACTCAGAACCTCTGAGTCTTTGCTTCTAGAAAGGGAAGCCTGGATGCAATTACTATTTCCCAAAAGGTTCGTTTCATGCCACCTGTGATAGCTCAAATGATACAGAAATAAGATCCAAAGTAATTCAAGTCACTCTCCATTTCCAGTTCTCCATTCTCCAGATTCTGATTTGGAGCTAGCATGTCTTTAACACCTCTGTCACTTGCTAATTTCCCCTTTTAACAAAGTTAAACATTAGCCTTGGAAGCTTCAGGTGGGGAAGTATTTAACAAGAGCCTAACAGTGTGGGTGTGTGTGCATGTGCACACTATAGAAGAAAAACTTATAGTCCACCTTTGGGGACACACACACACACACACACACACACACACACACACCCCTCCATTGCCTGTCTGCACCTCCTCCAGTGCTAGGGTTACAGGTACATGCTGCCACAGCCAACTTCTACATGGGTTGTTAGAGATCTGAACTCAGGTCTTATGTGATTTTGTTTGTTTTCAAAACAGTGTTTTTCTGTGTAGCTCTGGCTATCCTGAAACTCACTCTGTAGACCAGGCTAGTCTCAAACTCACAGAGATCCACCTGCCTCTGCCTCCGAGTGCTGGGATTAATTGAACTGAGTTCTTAATTCCAACTCTGGGCCCCTCTGTGAGTTGAAGAGACTGGACTCATCCTCTTGAATCTTGTTTTCCTCATCTGTAAAGTAGGATTTCTAAAAGAAATATATGCTGGATAGTGGTGGCACACACCTTTAATCCCAGCACTCAGGAGGCAAAGCAAGGCAGATCTCTGTGAGTTCAAGGCCAGCCTGGTCTACAGAGTGAGATCCAGGACAGGCACCAAAACTACATGGAGAAACCCTTTCTTGAAAAAAACCAAAAAAAAAAAAAAAAAAAAAAGAAAGAAAGAAAGAAAGAAAGAAAAGAAAAGAAATATTAAGTGTCATCCACAGACATCAGATCATTAGTAGCCACAGCAGCTTCTGTTTTGATTGTAGGTCTGTGAGTAGAAGCTGGGGTAGTCGTTCTATAAAGTGATGTTATGCTTTCCTTTGTAGACAATATCAAGTTGGTTTCTCAGGAGTCCGAATGGCATTATTATTTTGCTTTCTTTTTAATAAAAGATGTCCCAGACACCCTGGCAAACTTCATATTCCTTCCTTCCTTACAGATAGGATAAAAATATCTGGTGTGAGCCAGGTATAGTGGCAAATGTGTTTAATCCCAGCACTGGGGAGGCAGAGGCAGGGGGTTCTCTGTGAATTTGAGGCCAGCCTGGTCTACAGAGTGAGTTTCTATACAGTCAGAACTGTATAGTGAGAGCCTATCTTGAAGCAAAAAGAAAGGGAGTGGGAGAGGGGGAGAGGGAGAGGGAGAGGGAGAGGGAGAGGGAGAGGGAGAGAGAGAGAGAGAGAGAGAGAGAGAGAGATCTGGTGTGGTTTTATAGTTCCTGGGGTGACCTTTAAACAGGAAGTGGTGTGTGAGTCTGAGTAGAGAGGCACCCTGGCCATTGAGGCAGCTCCCCACTGGCCATGTATCATCCAGGACTCTCCGCCAGCATTGACCACAGACAAAGGCAGGGTGAATTTGATTGCTTTGAGTTCTTCATGCCTTGTTCCAGCCTGGTACTGTAATTATAAATAGGTCCTTTGTAAGAAGGGTAGGGGAAACTCCATAGTATGATGATGACTACATTGATAAAGAATGTAATAACTAAAATATGACCTCTAGTGTTCTTTAGTTGTCAGCAAACAAGTACTAAGACCTGGCTGTGTATGTGGTCCCCCCCCCCCCATGTTTAGAAAACAAAAGTCATGCTTTCTGTCCTCAGGAACTTCTATTTGAATTTGACCAAATCATTACTGAAACGAACATACAGATAACGACTCCCAGTCTGAGATGGGAGCACTCGGGGAGAGCTTGGAAGCCTGTGAACACCATGTATTGGGAAGTGGTCAAGTGAGGCCACTGATGCTAGATGTTATCTGCTCCGGGTTACACTTAGAGGGCATGTCTGCTGGAGATGTGAGGGCAGAGCACCTCACACCTGTCTTTCATGCTGGTCCCAGAGTGATAAGGCTAGACCATAGCAGGCTCAGTTTCTCCTCTTTCCACTCACTGCCTCAGACTCCACTGTTCTTCTGACTGTGAAGTCAGGTTTCCCATCCAGATTCCCCCTGCCTTAGGAAGCTAGCAGAACCCAGGCTCTGCTGACAAGTGAGGGGCTTTGGGCGCTGTGTTGGCTGGGCGACCCTGGGCAAATTCTAAACCCTTTTAAGTCTTATTTGCTTGCTCTGTGAAATGGGAAAATTAGTAGCATTGACTCAAGGCATTATAGACAGAAAGCCCTTGGAGACAGACCTGCAGGATATTGCCCTGTACATGCCACAATGTTGTTAAACAAGGAAGTTGGGTATCCTGGGAAGTCAGTGTGGGGGTGGCAGGAAAGGCTTTCAAGTCGGGTAGACTTGAATTCAAATTTCAGCTCTGCCAATTAATTACTGGGTAAGACTTGGAGCAAGTGGTTTCCTTTCTCTGGACACCTGCTTCCTCTATAAAATAGAGTCCTGGCATTGCTGTGAGATAGGCGAGAGAGTGTGCTAGTCAGGCAGAGAGAGGCTTGGCAGCAATTCTCCAAGGCTTTGCAGGATCAGCTACCTAAATGTTGAGGCAGATGGGAGAAGGACCTGGTCCAGAACGAGCCTTTACTCCATCTACATGTCTTTTGCTACCTGGGGGTGCCTAAGAACCTAAGAACTTTTCCCTCCTCTGCTCCAGGAGTTCTTTACTCCAGAAATACATACTATATTCAGCAAAACTGCCTTCATCCCTTCTGAAAACTTACTGGCACCCATTACTTCTGATTCCAAGGCTAAACCAACATTTTGTTTCACCAAATAATCTATGTGTTGGCTTCTGTATTTATAAGCCACCTGCCATTATCCTTCATGTTCATAATTATCTTTTGTGATTGAAATGAGCTGAACTTGATGTAGGGGGAGCCAGTTCTCCAAGGCTCCTGGCCTCCTTTGTCACATGATACCTTCTTTCACATTCAAACACATACGAATTTCAATAGACTTTAGATAATGATACATTCTTCAGTTCTGAGGGTTAGAAATAACACCTAGTCATTGTGTTTCAAGGTTGCAAATGTAGAGGGAGCCATTGTTTGCAGGGAGCTTTTGGGAAAATCCATTGTCAGTGAGCATTAAAAAAACTAAAATCTTGTCATTAAAAATATGCTGCAGAATGAAAAGTGGCCAAGAAACAGTGTTGTGTTGTTGTGTGAGCGTGCACACCCACCCTAAGGAATAGCATTTTGAAACTATTTATATACTTATTCGAGGGTGTGTGGGATGACAGGAGGACCGTAAATCTCTATTGTAGATCACCACCCTCACAATTTCCTAAGCAACGTTCCCTCTACCTTATTTTTTCACATACCATTGCTCAGTGTGTGGCAAGGTGTCACCCCAAATATGAAAGTTTAAATTTAAAAAAAAAAATTCCCAATTCACTGCTCCTTAGGTAGTTGTTTGGTGGCTTTTTCAGTTTAGAATAATCAGATTTGGATTTATTCTGTTCTCACTTGGGAGCCGAATGTTCTAAAATGTTCTGTATTTCCTGGCTGTAAGTGTGGGAAGGTGCTGCTGTGGACACATGGGCCAGGCATCTGAAGGGATTCAGTGATGCTGAGGACAGCTGGCACATGCCAGAGAGCATCACACGTGGTTTGTGTTTCTTTCTGGAAGTCACATCCCTGAAAGGCTTCCTTGTTCAAAAAGCATGGCCTCTATCAAAGCTAAGAGGCAACTGGACAGCAAAGAAGTGTGCCTGTTCTCTCCTGCAGCCCTGGACCTCTCGACTGCATGACCAGGCAGCTTTTACCTAGCAGGCAAATGTGGTCCCTGCCTTATCTTCAGTCAGACAGCGGACCTGACAGCTCAGCTCGCCTGAGATGTACATCAGCATCCCAGATTCAGTCAGAAATTTCCGTGCTATCCTTTGGGACACTGAGATGGAGATCTGTGCACCTCTTTTCAGCTCTGTCCTTCTGCCTCATTTTCTGGGAAGCTAAGATAATAAATGCCAAGCTCCAGAAGGTGACAGGTGGATAGAGAGAGGACCCAGGTCGGGCTGTGCGAGCCTTTCTTGAAGCAAAAGGCACCACTGTTGCATGAGAAAAGTTCTACTTTGTGTACCTGATGGGTTAAATATCCAGAGTACCTATAGTTGCCTAATCCCAGACAGTACTGGGGTCTGGCAAGACTGAGCACTAGCTCCTGGAGCACATAATTCAGCAGGGTGTCGGCGGGCGGGGCCTGTCCTGTGCCGACCTCAAGGCCC
>CABHPQ010132365.1:6094-50797 GCA_902168405.1 Peromyscus aztecus | reverse complement strand
TCCTGCTGCCCTGGAGCTGTCCATTCCTCTTGCCTTGGCACCCTGGCCACTTTTGTGTCTGACAGGATGCTGGTGAGACAGAAAAAGCCTGAAGTAGATATGGCCTATCCAGATGGATTTAAGCTGGCTTCTAGAGCTTGGGAAAATTTTTGAACATGTTAAGAAGCAGCCATGAGAAGAATAGTGACCATTTGTAGTGTTATCGTAACAATTTTAACTCATGGAAAGTTATTAATAAATATTATTTTCTTAATTTCCTTTTTCAAATTCAGGACAAAATTCTAAACAAAATAGTGACATTACAAAACCATTCTTACTAAGAGAGATAGATCATCAACTACGGTTTCTCCTTTTAGATAAAAGCTTCCTTTTCTGGAATCAACTGCTTCCCTAATGTGTTATCATGTGACTATTTCATTTTCCCATATTTCAACACTTTCTATATGAATACCTTATACACCATCTATCATTTATTATATCATGACAATGCCAAAGATTTGGTAATAATTCGACATAAAAATAATAAGAAATGAAGGCAGTTATTTCTATCTATACACCACTGATAATTAATTTTAAGTAGGTCATAAGATGTACAGATATCTAGCTATATATTATTCTATATGTGATTGTCAAGGAATCTTCTGGGTAAGATTTGCACTAGAATGTATAGACAGAGTCAAAAGAAATTGTTGTCCCTAGTTATAATAGATTCACTCTGATCTTCTGGAGACCTGAGCAGAAAAAATATTTAACTAAGGTGAAATTTGTTCCTGCTACATGACTCTTTTTGAGCTGAGATATTGGTATACACTCAAGCTGAATACAGCACCTTCGGTTCAATGGGTCTCAGCTTTTCAGACTCAGAATAGAGATGTGCAACCAGCTCTCTGGATTGAAAGCAGAAATCATGAGATTTTCATAATTACAGAAGCCAATTATTTGAAATTAATATCTATATGTATTATACCCTATTAATTATGCTTATATAGTTAATGATAGATAAGGTATCTATAGATAATAAATGATAAGTTGTCTACATAGCATTTACCCACTTACTCTTCCCTATTTTCCTTAAATCACTAAGATACTGTGTTAATATGAAATACTCTCATTGAACTCCCTGAATTTTGTAGAGGTATGGCATTTATTAGTCATGGCTATATATAGACACCATATTCTCTATTACTGATACAATGATATCCTAAAGTCAATACATTTCCTCTTACCATAGTTTGCTTTCTCACTGGGAATATGCTTTATAGTCATAGTGCTTTGCCAGAAAATAATAATGAAAACATTTAGCTATTTAATTCCTCAAATAACCATATAGCAATCTAGAAATATGAATATTTTGGAGCTCATATTTCTGCGAGTGGAGATATTTTTGGAACATGCTTTTGAAGTAACTTCTGTTAGGTACGTAAGAACTCGGTAGATATTGGGGCTGTGGGATATCAGAAAAAACTGCTGCAGACCTTAATTAAGGAAGTTTGAAGTTCTATAGGCATAGAGAGTGCAGAATTCTGGATCACATGAAAATAAGAATTGAAAGAAGACTCACAGGATAAAAGTTGAAAGCAAAAGGGGATGGATGGATGAAGTTTCTAGAGAGATAGAGCAAGATTATAAGGGCCTTTAAGAGCTGTGATGAGGAGTAGAGCCCAATAGCAACAGGAATAATTAAAGAGATAATAAACCTTTTTAACCAAGAGATTATTTAAATGTAGATTTATTTTTCTTATTACTTTAAATTGTATTTTGTAATTAAAATAAAATTGCATCACTATTTCCCTTTCCTGTTCTCCCTCCAGCTGCTTTCCTTCTCCCTCCTTCCACCCTTACCATGTCCTCCCACCCCAAATAGATACCCTCTTTTTAATTATTATTGTAATATATGTGTAGATACATATATACAACTTGCTGCATGCATTTGATATGGCTTGTATTTTTATATGATTTCAGGCCTGACCATTTTGTATTGGATAACTAATTAAGGGAGTCATTCATGGGAAAGGCTAGTTCTCTCATTTCATAATCATCAGTTGCCTATAGTTTTTTAATCTATGGGTGGGACTCCAGGAGGTTATCCCTTCTGTATTAGCAACCTATACAAATTGTTATTGTGTCTTGTTTAGTCAGCTATATTGTTGAATTGTCACGAGTTTCTCATCCCTATTGTTTCTAGGGGACAAAATCTCACAGCAGACTTCCTTGTCTTTTGACTCACAAATTTTCTGTCCCTCTTCTGAACTGTTCCCTAATCCTTAAGTGCAGGATTTGTATTGTAGATATATAAATTAGTGCTGGACTCCACATGATCCACTGTTATCTACACTGGGACCTACTATGGTTTTTTGTAATGATTTCACTAGCTATCAAGAGAATCCTCTCTGATGACAGATGAGAACTACAGTACTCTATAGATAAAAAGATCGACTTTATGATGCAGTTAAGAGTTACACTAGTCTAGTAAAGTGATGGTAGTAGTTTCTTTTCTAGTATCTATGAACTTATTAGCTCAGGGTATTTGACAAGGTTTTTAGTAGTGGACATGATTTCCTTCCTATTGAGTGGGCCTTAAGTTCAATTACACAGCTATTGGTTATTACCAAGATAAGAATGCCACTATTGTACCTTTAGTGATATCTTGATATACTGGTCATTGTTATAGTTTATTGTCACCTAAGTTTGATAGGACAATTGATTGCTTCCCTTCACTGCAAGCTTACAGAGCATTTTTTGGTACTATGAAAGCTAGACCACAGGACAGAGGCTCTCAAGTCAGACCCAACAAGAATCTTCTGAGTCCTATGTCTGAAGTGTGTGGTGTCTTCACCAATAGAAGTTTATCTTAAACTTCTTAGAAGCAACCAAGGGCAACAGTGATAGCCTATATTGTTTTGGGAGTCACCTGGACTACACTGACTAGAAATTTGAAAGGTAGTGTATCATCTGGAGCTTTTGCTATTCAGTGTATGGATCTTGGGAGAGCATTGTCAGCCCATGTGATATAACTTCAATATATGTATAAAACCAAAAACCTTGATGTTATTTATCCTTCCTTCTTCTCTCTCCTATATTGACCTCCTTTCCTTATCACCAATTAAAGACCCCTCTCCATTTTTCACATTTCGCCATTCATATTAACTGAGTCCTGTTGTTCATTTGGGCCCATATCTCATGCTGTAGTTTGGTGGAAGTTCAGAATACAGCAATAAAAAAGCCAAATTCAATGTTAGCAGAGTTGACTGAGTCCTAAATGAAGACATCATGAATTAAAGTGCTTGCTACAGAAGAGAAGGAAGTGCACCTAAAAGATTACTAGGTTGTGCTAAGAATTCAGTAGGACAATGGACTTTAACTATTTTCTCTGTTGAATTAACTTCCAATTATTTCTTGTGTTGGAAACATGGTATAATATTCATGAGACTTCCATATTCAATAGATAAAATTGTGGAATGATTGGGGTATCTGTCATAATTCTGTGTATTAATGAAAGTATGCAATAGTTCAAATATGAAAGATGTAGTCTATGTACATGATGATATAGGATGTGTATATTAAAATATGTTCTCAGCACTGTGATGATATGGAGAAAATATGTATGATGTATTGCTAGGTGAGTCAGTTAGAATTAAATAAAAACTTGAAAAGGTACACCATTTTCATTTAGTGTCTCCTTTTCTAATCCTCTCAAACATATTGAAGAAAAAAATGAAACAGAAATAGCAATAATGGGATAGTGGCTTGCTAGGGATGAATGGAAACAAATGTCTTTTGTATTGTGATTTTTCTCTTTTATTATTTCATGAATTTTAGATATTGAGAATATGTTTTTTTGTAAAAAGTGAGTAAAAACATAAATAATTCAATTTCAATTATTAGCAGCTGCAACAATAAGAATTGGGTATCTCCAAAGCTTTGCATATAATTATTCTGTAGAAACAGCTGTTGAGTCTCACTCATTGCCCAAGGATTGCACTCATTGCAATACTTACTACACAAGCCTTGTTCTGAAGGACTATGGGAGTGCTCAACAGGCATGATGCCATTTGAGTGAACTCTTTTGGGTGAGTCACTGAATTCAGGTAAGGGAGAGTGAACAGTTAGTATGTGGCAAATGGTGAATATTCACATATTCAGCTATTATGTAATAACTGTATATTATGTGCCAGAAATCCTTCCAGACACTGGGGGTATATAAGAAAAAAATGTAGATGTGTGCAATGGTCACAGAGTCTCTAAACATTTAGCTCAGATATTATTGCTAAAGAGTCAAGTTGAAATCAACACTCTAAGACTGTTTAAGCTCTACAGAATTCATAGTCCCCCTACATAAAATCGTGTTTCTTTAAAATGTATTTTACAGCAGAGGAGTCCCAACCAAATAGTTAGAAATTGAAAATAGATGTTGTAAGTTTCAGCTATTTGATAATGAAAACCATTTTTTATTTCAAAGAGCTAGTGATCAAATTTGTTTTTCATATTGTCCTAAGAAACAAATTGAAATTGGACAAGAACATCAAATTTTCCATACAGTTAATTATTAATAGTACACAAGGTGGTATTGATGCTTTCAGTTCACTTACATGCCATTTAAAACATTTCTTATAACTGAATAAATATAGTTACTTTATTTTATAATTAGATGTGTAGTTATTGAATAATTCTCCAGATGAATTAGCCTACACTTTTATAGTTGAAAATTCAAGTCCATCAGTGCCTAGCCTCACACAATTCATCTTGATTATTGTCAGCATCATTCCATTATTTTGATGCATGAGGATGCCATGACCATGACTGTTGTGGGGATTCTAGTACATGAAAATCAGATCTCAGAGCTTCTGTCCTCATTGCATAATGTCATTCTTATCCTTGAACTGATTTAATATCCATTCAACCAGCCTGAAAAAGAAGACATGAGGAGCAATTTTTCAGATAACACTAATACCCTTAGTGTATAAGCCCTTACATATACTATAATAATCCATTATATGTATACTATACTTTATACAACATAGCATTTTATACTTTTTAAAATATATTTTATTCATTTATTTAAACCAAATTTTGCAAGTATGTCTGCAGTAACAAGCTCTTTATTGGAGACACTTTTTCTCAAGTGATGACAATGGGAGAGAACAGGAAGTAATTGGTTATCATTTCCAGAAGGAAGTTATTTGTTCTGGCCAAGAACATGGATATTACTGAAAATAGATTCATCCTAATATTTCATGCTCTTGTGTAGCAATTTCTCCCAAGAAAAACATCTTGGAGGGAAGCTCATTAAGATTTGAGATGTTCTAAGGGGAAACAAATCATTCCGTCTTCCATGGAAGCTCTTTGAGACTTGTGACTTCTGAAGGGAGACTCATTAACAGTTAGAAAGTAAACAATTCTATACTTTCAGGAAATCTCTGAAACTGATCAGATTCTCTAGAACTTTCTAACCTTAAGTGCATTTAAACATTAGGGACTGCTGTGATACACTCTGGAAGAAACAGAGAAGCCTGGAACTACCTGGCAGAAGCAGAAAGCAACTATGTGCCTGAAAAAGACACTCTAAATTGCTTGAACTTACTTCATGTTATAGAGTTAGCTTCAGGATTCCAACTTTCATTAACAAGCATGAACACATACTTGGGTGATAATTTGGTGATGAGGCTGTCGTTGAGTCATTTATGCACCTGTGAGTACCACAATCACCCTCTTTTAAGTAACCTCACTGAAACCATTGGCTCACCAAGGTGGACTTTGGTGGTATCCTTACTTTGATCTGTTGATTCTGTCTCTGAAGTAAGTATACATTTGTTGTTCATATCTCCCAGAAATAGTGTTATACTACACATGATTGATGTGTTCTATTCCATTTTACATTCTGCATGCATTGATTTAGCATCTAGTCATCATAAGGCAAGAAATAACTTTTGATTTCAGAAAACTCTAAAAACACAAGTAAAAGTAAGCAGACCTTAAGCCATGTATTTATTTGAAAGTGTGAATCCCCCAACCCCACACACATAACAAAATTTTGTTTACAGTTATTTGGTTTGAGAAGCATAGTGAAACAGATGTGAAGAGGTCTGTTTAATTGTATATTGTACTAGAAAGCTGAAGGCCTGCAGCAGATGAGACAAGCTTTTATATTACAAAGTCTGATTGATAGAGGAGGTTGTTCATTGCACCATTTCTTCCTTTAGGTCCTCAGACATTGCATTGTTATACATTATGAAAAAAAACATTCAATAAAATAAATATATGGAAAAAACAGAGGGAAAGAATATTTTCCATTATAAAACCCAGCTTTCTTATTTGATGGTTCCCATCAACACTTGAGACTTTTACAAAAATGATGAAGCATCCTAATTAGGTATCTAGACAAAATATAAGTGCTCCAAATTTTAAATACAATGGAACAGGGGTATCTTAATTTTTTTTTAACCCATGGATAAGTGAGACTGTATAAAGTTAGGAGATTTGCAAGAGAAGAGACTGAAAGTCACTCTGTTGTTATTAGTTATACACAGTTACCAAGAAATTGATTCTTGTATGTGTGCCTCCAAGTCTGCTATAGATAGTATACTCATCATCATTCTGCATACCTGATAGAGTTCTGTCCTTTGCAAGGATATCTAAGTATTTGATCGATTCAAGCAAGACTGTGAAAGAATAGGTAGGAGAAATAAAAATGGTGGATTACAATATGTTTTTCCACTTCTGGAATAAATGGAGACTAATAACTCTTAACTTCTTAATAATTTATTTCTCTTTCTGTTCTGGTTTGCACTGACTGTAATGGCTACACTGATCATCTGACAACAGGAGTGAGCATTACTAGCTGTTCCAGATTCTTCTCCAGAAAATGAGAGACAAGAAAGAGGCTCACACAATAGCTCCAGAATCTGGAATATATGGCACTACACTTAAAAAATGACAGAAGTGGATAACCCACCATTGATATTTGTCTGTGTAAATAGAAGGTAAAGATGACAATGAAATCATGTTATCAAATTTGAAAATTTACATTACATTAAAAATATGTTGCAAGCTTATTATTTTTGTGGGACTCCTACCAGTGGGAGCTAGTGTATCTCTGACTCTTTTGCCTGCTCTTGAGACTCTTTTCATCCTATTCGGTTTCCTTGTCCAGCCTTGATATGAGGATTTTTGCCATGTCTTATTGTATCATGTTTTGTCCTGTTTCACTGCCATCTCTTAGAGACCTGCCTTTTCTGAAGAAGAAATTGAATGGAAGAAATTGATGGAGAGGAGAAGTGGGGGTATTAGGAGGTATGGAGAAAGGGGAAACTGTAGTTGGTATGTATTTATGAAAGAATAACATATCTATTTTCAATAAAAATATTCTCTCTCTCTCTCTCTCTCTCTCTCTCTCTCTCTCTCTCTCTCTCTCTCTCGTGTGTGTGTGTGTGTGTGTGTGTGTGTGTGTGTGTGTGTGTGTGTGTGTGTGTTGCAGCATGGGAAGTAGAAAACAAAGTCCACTCATAGTATTGGCATCTGAAAAGACATAATATTTTTCCAATGGCAGGAAGAAATGGTTCTTTATTAGTTACATCTTAGAATAAATATTAAAGTTTGCATACTCATAGATATTTATAGATAGAATGGCCCTTATGGGTCAAACGCAGCCATTGTCACCCAAGCAATAGCTTCCTTGATGTTGGAGAACACATTTGTTGAGTGGAATGAATTAAAGTTAAAAAGCATTTACTGTTTGAAAAGCCTTATCTAATATTTTACATGATCCTTTCAGTAAATCGTGAGAGTTATTTGACTTGGCATGAGGGAGAAATTAACTCTGCACATTTTTAAATAGCAGCTTAAGAGTAAGAAGGAATGGTAAGCTTTCTTTTTACAACTTGGCATGGATTTGTTTTCAGGTAAAAACACTGATGTCAAATCAATTTGACAATATGAGAAACCACAGAGAACTGATACTTGACTAATTAAATCCTCTAATCACTCTACAGAATAGAATTAAGAAAACTCAACTTCAAAAGGAGCATTATGCCCTTTATAGTTTATCACTAGGGTTTCCCAATAGACACAAATCAAGTTATTCCTTAAAGTGTTGTTCTGCATTTAATTCTTTACTGAATAATATTCTCATTTTTATTGATTCTACACAATGAAAATTACAGTAGAAATAACATTTATAAAAGCATCTCATAAGTGATACTCGCCAATACCTCACAAAAAACCTGCACATATTAAAACTTGAGGGCCTTTTGTTTAGCATCTGTTAAAACAATATTTTCTTTCAATAAGCTAGAAAATTATTGAATAATGGTAATGATTCTTATTTCAATAACAAAACATGCTATGTATAATTCTAGAATAAATCTCTCAGCTTAGACACATTTTATTATATGTACATCAAAGAAAACATATCTCATAAATTTCATGAAACTATAACATGACTATTAATATAATGATTGATCTATATTTCCTGATATACAAGTGATTATATAATTATATATATAAAAGATTGAGTATGATAATACACAATATATACAGATAGCCAAATAATATGCTAATTATACAATATCAGTATACAAATAAATTAAATATACATAATACACTATGAATACAAATTAATTTTATTCCTTAAAAATGAAAATCTAAGATTTAAAGAGGTTAAGTCATTTTTCTGTACTTACAATGACAGAGAAAATGGCAGAGTCAGAATGTATTTAATACATCCTTAATTAAGTGCCTTTTTTTCTATAAAGATTACTATGTGGAAGGGCCAGGTAACTTGACCTTCTCTTAGGTTGTGTGTTGTCTCCATTATCTCCCTCCATCTCCATATACACAATTGGCCGTTAATATTCTGTGCATGCAGTTGCCATCTTTATTGTTGCTGTTTACATCAAGGAAACATCTTTTTTTGGTCTTCATGTGATTGGCTAGCTGCACACAAGGAGCAGTGTGTGTCTACCTGGAATAATATTTCCTATTTTCACTATTCAGAAACCTGTGAGCACTAGTGGACATACATCTCAGGTCATTCCAGTTCCAAACTTCTCCTATCCTTACTTTCATGTTTCACCAAACAACAAGAATATATGTATTAAAAGGGCTTGCTTGTCCTGTAAAGCAAATTCTGGGTTTGGTTTCAAATTATAACCTGAATTGTGGTTGTGGCTGCTAATATACTATCTCTCAACACTAATGTAACTATGCATTTTTATGTTCTATTCCATGAATGTTAAGAGACTAAGTAGTAGTTCAAGCATCCTTAATTCTCATTTATCTAATTCTAGAAAGTAAATGTTGTTTTTTTAATTTCCAACAATTATTTTTAACAATTTTGTATCACCACTAAAAGTGACAATTTTCTGTAACCTTGATATATATATATATATATATATATATATATATATATATATTTACAATAATTGTAGATGATATATGATAGATATTTAATAGAAAGAAAGAAGGAAAGATAGATATATGATAGATAGATAGATAGATAGATAGATAGATAGATAGATAGATAGATGATAGATAGATAGATGATAGATTTCTATAAAATTTAACTTCTGAGTACCAAATTCTTCCTCTTCCTTTAAGATTTGTGGGGTTTTGGAGAAGTCAGTGGAAGGCTTTGTCAGTTTATTTACCCAAAGTGAATAAGATGAGCAATACCTTGGCTAATCATTGCTTCCCAGTAGACACAGGATGCAGATTTCTCTTTTCTGCTTAACTTCAGAGTTCGAGAGAAAATTTGAGTTCCATTTTTTTACTTGCCTCAGAGTGTGAATTGTGGTATACAAATTGCTAGAGACATGAAAAATATGTATTATGAATATTTTCTATATAAACTTCACAGGATACTATTTAATCTGTGGTAAGATATATTCTTAGGCAATTAAAAACTAGTCACACCAAAGACCCTCTTCTACACTTCTTGGAGTACTGTGTTATTTGATACTATGTAGAGTGTGTTATACTGTTGATAACTCTTCATATTCTTCCTTTTCATCACAGAAAATAGAGAATGTTCTATGTACAAGCAATAAACATCTCAGCTTTCATATGTAAGGCTGTGGTTTAGAGTTCACCAGACTTCTGTTTTGAAGTTTCCCAAGCATGATTTTAAGAGAATTGTAGATTCAAGGAGGAGGGGGTAAGAACTTTTCTAGGTCTACTAGAAAGATGCAGTTTTAAACTGATGATCCTTCTAAAAAATTTCATGTACATAAGATAGTATAGTATGTAGAGAAAACACAATGAATGTTCTATTGTTTCCTTTGAACCACCTAATATGTTTATAATATAATTCAGAGGACAGTTAAGTCTCTCAGGCATCTTCATTATCTGTCTTCTAACAGATATTCCATGCCCCATCTAATCACCTAATCTAGAATGATGATTAAAAAGAAATTAAAATGTTATTGAATTATTCTGGTATGACTGAAAGGGATCATATCTCAAAGCTGACACCTCCAATGAAAGACCTTAGATTGCTGATTTTTAAAATTATCTAAATACTTTACAAAATTGAGTCTTTTAATTTAGTCATAAAATATGCCTTTGCAAGTTATAAAAACTCACAACCCTTGTCAGTACTTGGCCTTATTTTCACAAAACACATCTAGAGAGTATCAATCTACTACACTTTACAAAGTGGCAAGCTGATTCTAGTCTATAATTCTGGATGCTAAATCATGGAAAACAGTGCTTGGAATACCATTCACCGAAGGAAAAATAAGAGAAAAACTTACACAGTAACATTTAAGAACAGTTCATTTCTAACTGGTACTGTGAAATACTCTTACTAGGTTTTTAATGAATTCTGTTTGTTGGAGATAAGGACTCATCGTGTAGTCAGTGTGTGACTTAAACTCAGGATCCTCCTGCCTCAGCCTTGCAAATGCAGAAATTATAAGTGTGTGGCATTTACAATTTAAAAATGTCTAAAATATTTTTCATGTAAGATTTAAAAGTCAACGAATTATCTTTTCTCCATCATAAAAATAAATAGCAAAACTGAGACAAAGTAAAATCTTTACACTGCTGTTGGGCCATCAGCATGCAAAAGAAGAAATATAATGTTGGAATAAAAAATTCAGAAGACTTGAGGTCGTAAGAGTGAGAGGGCTGTCCCTTCCCCTCATCAGCTGCGGCACTTAGAAGAGCAGCCCCTGTACCTAGCATGGGCAACACAATAGAGTTGACCCTAATGGTGAGGTGTGGGAGAACCCACTCTGAGGGTCTGAAACCTGTACCATCCCTTGCTCATTGTTCCAAGAGGTGAATTAGTCCCCTCCTCCCTTCACCCAGGCTGAGCAAATTGTCCCTGCATAGGCCCCAGGCTCCAAAAAGCCAGCTCATGCACTAAGGACAGGTCCCAGTCCCACTGCCTGGAGGCCTCCCAAACAGTTCAAGCTAACCAACCTTCTCACTTATCCAGAGGGCCTGATCCAGTTCCATGGGGACTCCTCAGCTATTGGTTCATAGTTCATGTGTTTCCACTAGTGTGGCTTTTGTCCCTGTGCTTTTTTCAATCATGGTCTCAACAACTCTCGCTCATACAATCTCTCCTCTTTCTCACAGATTGGACTCCCGGAGCTCCACCTGGGGCCTGGCGGTGGATCTCTGCATCTGCTTCCATCAGTCATTGGATGAGAGTTCTACCATGACAGTTAGAGTCCTTGCCCTGGAGGAGATGGGAATGGGGGGTGGGTTGGGGGGGCGGCCAGGGGGGCGGGAGGAGGGAGGACAGGGGAATCCGTGGCTAATATGTAAAATTAAATTAAATTATAAAATAATAAATAAATAAATAAATAAATAAATAAATAAATAAATAAATAAATAAATAAATAAATAAATAAAAGAGGTGAATAAGTCTGGACAATACTGGAGAGCTCACCCTGGTGGTGAGAAGAGGGGAGAACTGGCTGGCTGACCAACCCTACAGCTACCCAGGCCCTTATGACTTGGCCTGCCCGACATCCACTCCATCTAAGGTCTGTTGGAGCAGGTGAAGGGACTTGACCCGCATACCCAAAGCTGTAGGATGCCCACAACACATGGCAACAACAGGATAATCCAAGAAGAGTCCTAGTGAGGGCCTAGCATCGATAACACAGTAGAAACCAGAGGCCTCAAACCAAATCAATCACTCTTTGCCATGAACACTTGCAAGTAAAGCTATATGAACCAAGGGGTTTACTGCATGACTCACTGTGTCACACAGCAGCTTCCATGAAGAGATTTTTAAATTCCTCTCCCCTTTTTTCCTCTTTTCTCATAAATTTTGTTTTATTTGGGGTGGAGATGCAGGGGAGGAGGTCAGAGGTGAAGGGATGGGGAAATGAGTAGGATAAAGATACATGATGTAAAAGATGCATAGAATAAATAAAAAGAAAGTTAAAAAATAGGAGACTAAATTCTGAAGTATGAGTGTGATGAGGATTTCCTCACATGAGAAGGAACATCTAATCTTCACTAACAAGGAGGCATATATATTTCCCTACAAGTTTGAACATATGTATAAAATATCACAATGATCATCTATGCTATTAGACAGAATTGTTGTTAAGTCTTAGACAAAACCAAAACCAAATTCTCAAGTCAAAAGTATACCTAGTACTAGTTATGCCTATCACACCTGCCAAATCACATTTCAAAATTCTGTGGAAAATATCAGGCTTTCCCTATACAAATCTCCAAAGAACAAAGCCTAACTTTGGTCTTTAAAAGGGGTATCAAACCATCTACACTCACAAATGAGTATTATTTAACATTAAAATGAATACTCAAAAATTCTGCATGCCTATGACTATTTGTGGAAAACAAGCCCAAGGGCCACTTTAACTAAGAACAATTAAAATGAACACCATGAAGAGAAAAAAGATACTACCTGTGTTCCCTTTGAAATAATTTAGTAGTGAACCCACTGAAAGTTTCAAAATAGAGATATGCACACACAATTTACAAGCAGCATTTAGAAAAAGTGCAAGTCAGATTGAAATTATGGAAATGAAAGAACAAAATATCAGTTTCCATAGGACATAAAGCAAGACAAATTGCAAAGGGAAAATATGAATAACTAAGTCAGGCAGAAACTGGGAGAAAGGCAGGAGCTCCTAGTTAATAATTACTTTGGGTAAAATATTCCCAGATGATCACTTCTTCTCTGCACAATGTCAGAGCTGCATTTAGTGGTTATCATTTGTATTTGGCCATCCACAAAATTAAGTAGTTCATTCTATAGTACAAAGTTTCAAGTGATAAGTAATTTCCAGCTTTTAAAAAATTTCTCTTGTCTTATTTGTGGTAATGCACACTTCCGTTCACAAAAGTTATCATGAATTAAAGTTTCATGGAAACTCATCATCACTGGCTATAATAAATTAGGATAAAAAAACAGTTTTCCTTTAATATCTCTAAAAGTTCAGTCACTCACTTGTCACTGCATATGAGTTCATATATATTTTCAACTCCATGCATTTTACCTTCTACACAAATTACACATTAAGATGGATTTTCATAATGCTCAAAGCTGCACTCGTTGTGGAGATATTTCATATTTCAGGAATCCTTTGATTAGCTATAGCTGTTATCTATTATTCATTTAAAATTACATAAAGAGCTTTCAAAAACCAAAATTGAATATGTCCTGTTTTCCCAGATGAACATTGTCTCCACCTTCTCTGTTTGGAATACGGATCTTTAAAAGATTGAGCTGAAATTTGAGACCAGTGAAGCAGTATTGAATGGTAAGAATTCTTTATGACAAGGCTGAGTAATTAACAAAACTTAGTGAAGTTCTTAAGAAACTGGATTAATTACAAAACCAAGCTCTTATAGAGTGAGTTCTACATGTATCTGACTTCACCCAGATTTTCCATTGTTAGGAGGCAAGATAAGGATCATATGATATTCCACCTTACTGTGTGCGCCAGCCCCAGAAACTATGAGGTAAATTTTGTAATTGTGCTGGCATTGTGCTAGGGCAAATCACCAAGGACTCTGAAATCAGTATTTGGGCCCAGATATAAGCTGAGAAAGTTTTATGGTTTGGTTATGAGGTGTGTTCATTTAACAGATTCATGTCCTGAAGGCTTGTTTCTTGGCCTGTAGGTCTATTGAGATATGATTGGAGGATGAGGGCACTAATCCAATCAACAGGTAAATGTATCCACAGCTCAAACCTGAATGAGCTTTATGGAAGCAGAACTTCACTGGAAGAAATGAGGCACTTGAAATGATGCCTTGAAGGGTACTTATTCCCTTGATCTTCATTTGATTCTGTCCTGGCTGCTATGAGTTGAACCATCTTTGCTAAATCATGGACTTAGACAGGAATGGAATCAGCTGACCTCAGCACAGAGCTTATGAAACTAATAGATAAATATTTTTTTTTACATTTGATATTATTTTAGGTATTTTGTCACAACGAAAGCAAGGTGGTACTTCTCTGTGGTCTAAGAAGGTCACTTGGCCAATCTTTATGCTCTGTGGTGGTTTAAATGAAAATGGCTCCCATAGGCTGATAGGTGTAGACGTATTTAAGAAGAAACACAAGGCCAAGGTAAGGAGAAAAACCCAAGAAGTCAGAGCTAAGAGCTTTACCCGCTTGCCGCTGGCTAGCCTCTTTCGCTGAAGCAACCTCTCCGAGAAAAAGGGAGGTATTTCCTGTGGTTTGTCTTTAAATAGACTTCTGTGCTCCTTTCTCATTGGTCGTAAACCCAACCACCTGACTGCCTCGTCACTACTTGTGCGCCAGACTTTGGCTATGGCTTGCTAATAGCTCTGACCCCCCAGGCAACTTTATTAACATTTTGGTACAAAAGAAAATATCACCATAGATAGGCTATCAGGAGATGTGCAGTTGTCTGAGGAAGTGTGTCACTGGGGCGGGCTTTGAGGTTTCAGAAGCTCACACCAGCCCCAGTGTCACTCCTTCTGCTGCCTGTCCATCTGCTTATAGAACTCTCAGTTACCTCTCAGCACCATGTCTGCCTGCATGTCACCAGCTTCTCCACCATGATGAAACTGGAATAAACTTCTGAACCTGTAATCCAGGCCCAGTTAAATGTTTTCCTTTATAGGAGCTACCGCGGTCATGGTGTCTTCTCTCAGCAGTTGAAACCCTAACTAAGACAATTTCTATTTCAGAAAACATTGAATCGCTTTTGGCTCTTCCCGTCTTTACCAGGTGGATCACAGTGGGTCATGCTGGATGTATGGTCTCTCATCCTTCTTTGGTCGCTTATGCCATCTCTGTGGGTTATTTTCTACACGATGGGGATTACTATGAACTCCATGCTGTGTGCTTCTTACCACTGAGTCTGTCAGTTAAATAAATACAAATGAATTCTGTTTTCTGTCCCCCCAAACATGGATTACTCAGACTGAGAACCTTTCTGGATCCCTCTCAAAGTGGGCAGCTTTCTGTGTCCCCTAGAATACATGCTAGAGGAGAGGAAAGAACATTTTTTCTCCTTTTCCACAGATAGTAAAAGATACACCAGTTGGAGCTTTAAAATCAAGTGAATAGCTCAGTGTGCTCCACAAATCATAACGTCAAAGACATTACTAAAATGATAAAGTTACGTATCTAAATATTAGTATGTGTCTTGCATCCTCTGTAGTATAACTTAAAACCTTCTGCTGATCTTTCCTCCCTCCTCCACCTGCATGTTCTTTGAAGAGGCACAAATCTCCCCAGATTGGAATAAGATTGTGAATGTGGAAGGTTGGATTCATTAAAGAAAACATTTCTTTGATACTTTAAAAATATTTGGTACAGAAATAAACACACTCAATAAATCAGATATGAGGTATTTCTACTTCACACTGGGATAGAGGTCCTATTTGGTGCTTTATCCTTGGTAATTGCTGAATTAAGATGTTGGTAAGAGCCAGTGTGTCAAAATAACGAAGAGGTAATAAGACAATCAGTAATGGATAACCTGGATCTTTAAGGGTGGTGCTTAACTTGATCACCCCTGTCATCTCTAGTTCCATCTTGTAATGTAAGCTATACTCTGTTGGTAAGGATGGCAGATGAGTCAGGGAAGGTTTTAGAGACTTCTAATTAGGCCTGCTTCTTACTATAAAAGATATTTTACTAACATATAATCATTGGAAGTCACTATTCCAATGATTATAAGGCCCTTTCTAAGTTGACTCCTCTCCCATTTAGACACTTACTAAAGCACCAATCCTTCCATGAATCTCATTCTAAGAAAGCAATTTGATTGAATATTCACAATCTATGCAACAGTAATAATGACTATCTTGACCTTAGCTGTTGTTATACTTTGAATGTTAAGGGTGTCCCCCAGTATTCATGTGCTGAAAGCATGGTACACAATGCGATGTTTAGAAACGTAACTTTAGTAGTGACTAGATAATGAGGTACTCTATTGATAGATTCATAATTTGGTGAAAATTTGGGGAGTTGTTTGAAACTGAGAGATAAAACCTAGTTGGGGAAGCAGCTCATATGTGGCATGCCTTGAAAGGTATACCTTGTTCCCATTCTAGCTTTTTCTTCTGTGTTACCAACCATGAGGTGATCAGTTCTGTTTTATCACATGCCCTTTGCAATGTGACACCAAAGCCCCAAATCAATGGAGTCAGCTGACACCTCTGAAACAATGAGCTGAAATTTCTTCTTTATGTTTGCTTTATCAGGTATTTTGTCACAGTGATGCAACAGCTAACATAGGTGACTTGAGGGATAGATCTGTCTCTAGAAAGTTAAATTGTCAAATGGAAAACGATGCCTGTTTCATTCATTGTCGGGCGTTTAACCCACCAACCCCACAGCTTCCCAGAATTTTCTTGAGTGTGAGCAGCAGGAAATATTAGATAGAAGTATTTACTGCGGAGAATCTTGTGGAGATAAACAGATAGAAAATAATGGATAGCCTCGAGAGGGCCTGGAAACTTTTCCAATGGGCCCCGACTGTCTCTGCCCCAGGGCTTTTATAGAGATGGCAAGGGGTGGAGCAAATGACCTCTTCCCCCAGCACAGCCAAGTGCAGACCATCTCAGACACCTGCACTCAGACCCGTGGTCCTAATCATCCTCTATGTGGACCTGCTGGGTAAAGCCACGAGGAACCCAAGAACGGGCTCCCACAATTCATTGAAGAGATTTTGAAGAGGACTCACAACCTGGCTTGATCTATGACACGAAACAACCCATGTGCTTCTGCATTCTAATAAAAGGAAACAACTGAGGTGGAAATAAATATCAAAAGAAAAGAACTTTAAAATATATTTTCATATGTAATAATATATTTTTATAATATATATTTAAAATAATATACATTAAAATATATATTAAGCAATAGATGGTAAAATATGGAACTAATATAGGTTTTGATTATGATGGGAAGGGTTTAAGACAGATTCTCATTTTTTTATAGAGGTGTCATTAGATCCCATTTAAAAGGTGACAGTACAAGAAGAGAGTGAAATGTTGAAAAAAATGAATGAATTAAAAATAATAGGTGGAAACAATCAGTGCAGTTTGCCAGAAAAGTAGACAAATGTTAGCATCTGGAAAACATGGATGGAAGGGTAATCCCAGAAGGTGTAGTCAGAGCTATAAATGAGAAAGATCAGGTAATGTAGGACCTGGAGAGTTTTCCTGAAGTATTTGACTTTTACTGTAAGTTAGTAAGGTGTATTGTATCAAAGAACAATACAATTTTGTAAGTAGTGCAATAATTACCCATTTTGATATTTTGAAAGGTGGGGTTATCAGTGAGTCAGGGGAAGTACATGAATGGCTAGTAGAAATCCATTCATCTCAGTCCACAATGTGGCATTAAAATGGTGACAGTGGGAATGGAGTGAACTGTTGGTTCTTGCTACCTTTTAAATCTATGGTCAACAGAATTTCCTGCTGGGTACTTTGTAGGTTATTAACAAACATGGAAAAACTTAAAAACTATGAGTTGTTTTAGCATCAGCATCTAAAAAGGGCTGCCAACAAGTTAGCTGAGTGGGTGAAGCCAGTTTGAGAAAAAAAATTAGAAGTTGCTTGCAGGGTGGGTGGACACAGTTAAAACAAACAAACAAACAAAACAGATGAATTAGATGGTGAACTCAACCGTTTATTATTTATCATTTATTTTAACATGAAAAGATGGAATACAATCTTCATTCTCATTTTGCCTGTTTTAGCCATTCCACTAGACATTACCAAAAGTGAACTTGCTAGAGTCGGCGATATTTACTACTTTTTGAAGTACAAATCTTCACATGAAGACTTATTTAAAATGAGTTGTGTGGTCCCTTAAAATTACATTTTGCCTCCAACCTGCTCAAATATTTGGCAGGAAAATGGCCTTATCAGGTCATCATGATGCCTTTTCTGTGCTGAACTAATAATACACTTTTGGAAAACTCCATTTAAATGGTACAGATGAAAATCGATGTCTCCTCTCTATGTCACTCCCAAATGCACTGGAAGATGAGCCACAGGGGAAGCCCATATGTTAGAGAGGCATGCTTCATTTAGCTAGTTCAACATGATGGCTGAAGGGCGCTATAGATGGAACTGTTCAGAAAAGATTACATATCTTGGCTTCTGGCAAAGAAAAAAAAACATAAAAAGATGGTGCTAAGGGCTAAGAGCTTTATTGAAATTCTACAGAAGCTTTACAGGAACAGTGAGCTCCTGACTTGTTATCGGGCACCTGCATTTGGGCCTCCTGACACTCCATAATTGAAATTCACTGCCTGGCCTTTAGTATATAAAAATGGTATGCTGTCATTAGCACTGGCTGTTCACTGTATTCTCCTGTCACTCCTTAGGCCAGCTTAAACCATCTCAGATGAAATAGCCTATTTCATGTCAGACCTCAGAGTTTGCAACTATTAAAGTGGAAAGCTAAAGCAATGTTTAGCAATGTGGTAATACAGGAGGATTGCAGGAGAAATAGGAGTCTTTCATTTTCAGAATTCTGTTAAAAATTAATGCCCTCATTCAGTGCCATCTCTATTACACTGCTCCTGTCAGAATGAGAATTATTACCTTTTTAATTGCATTTTAATTTAACCTGCTAATGCCACACTCTCTACCACATACTTGAAGAAGTATTTGAATGTTAGTTCAGCAATAAGACATGTTAATGTAAGAATTACAAGGCAATATTTCACATTCATGATATGAGGAATTGAGGCAATTATATGTTAGCCAAAAAAAGAAAAAAAAAGATAGAAAGAAATGTCATACTGCCCATTTTTTAAACACCTGCAGAAGAACTTCTGAGTGTGTGTGGTTAATCCTTCCTCTGGAACAGAAATGACTGTATCATTTGGTGCCCAATATTATACTCAGGTAGTCAGAAAAACGTTGTTTCCTTGGTGACCAATATTAGAAGGGAAAATACCTCATTCTCAATAGATACAGGACAAGCCGGCTGTCGATATCCATAGTAATTAAATTATCTCAGTTTACCAAAAAGCATAGATAGGGTGAAGATGAACTGAGGATGAAGCTTCTTAGTGAGCTAAGAAGCCAATTACAAAACACTGGAAGGCTATCTTCATTATCTTCTGCTGTTGAATTTCAGATTTATTGTCAGTGCTCTGAAAGAGAGTTTGTAAAAGCTAGAAATAAATAAAAAATAGGAAATAATTTTGGCAAAGTTATAATTTATGGACAATAGAAATGTGCACAGATGGTAAGGATTCTCTTTCCTCATGCATGTTCCTAACTTTTTTATTTTTATGATTTCAAAAAAATGTTTACAGTCTTAGTAAAGTCAACTGGAAGGAGATTGACTATTGGAATAATTATCTTGTCGTAACTGGCTGCACTGTTAATGACTATGGTACTCCTCTCGTGACACCTTTTGCTATCTGTCCCAGATACTTTGTGGTTAAATTTCGTAGTGGAAGTCTGTGGAGATGAATCAGCAAGGAAAGTGTTTGCTGTACATGTGTGAGAGCCTAAATTAGGCTCTCTACAGCTCACATAATGCCACACGCAGTAGTAACTTCTTTTTCAGAATTCTAACATCCATAATATTCTCTACACTTAATTCAGAAACCATAATGGTAAGAATCAGTTGTCAAAAAAATAAAGGGAAAAAAAACCACTCAATCTTATGTCCATTTTAGGTACTGAAATAATACATTTGGTTGTCAATTAATTAATGGATTAAAGTTATATGTTTCTTATTTAACATATTTATATCAGATAAGTGCCCTAATTATGCTATATCAAAATCGTCATGCCGCAGTAATAGAATACACATATATAGTTAAAAAATAGTTGCACATTTCTGCTTGTTCCAAAATAAATATAGTTTGATCTGGTAGGAAGTTTGATGAAAAGCAAGCACAAGCTATACATTAAATAGCTGTTACCTGTACTCTAAATCAGCGGTTCTCAAGTTTCCTAATGCTGCAACCCCTCAATATAGTTCCTCAAGTTGTGGTGACCCCCAATCATAAAATTATTTTCATTGCTACTTATGACTGTAATTTTGCTACTGTTATGAATTTTAATGTAAATATCTGATATACAGATGGTCTTAGTGACCCCTGGAAAAGGACTATTTGTACCCCAAAGGTAATGATCACAGGTTGAGAACCACTGCTCTAAATGAAACTCAGGTTATAGGTAATACTTTATATTTTCTTTATGGGATAAATAAATTGGGATGCCCTTAAATGATATAAAGGAATAGAGATAGCCCCATAAATATCTGTAACAAGACTTGGAGAAAGAAAACTACAAAATAGTTTTCTATATATTGACAGGCCATCCCCAGAGGCAGAAAAAAAGATAGTTGCATTATTCTTAGTTGTTTTGTATGTGTCTGCTTTTGTATGGAGTGGGGGGTGGCAGTCTGATCTTACTATATAGCTCAGGATGGGCTTTACTTTACGATCTTGTTGCCTCAGCCTCTCAAGTGCTTGGGTTGTAGATGTGAGCTCATATTCCCATCACTAACATAATCACTTTACCTCTCCTCTTACACTTATTACTATGTTGACCTCAAATGCAAACTGTTGATGGCATTTAGTGAGAATAAGCCCTTATACATTCAAAAACAGAAAGCTTATGTGAGTCTTCTGTCTAGGTAGACTCTGAGAAGAGAGAGAGAGATAACCAGGAAGAATGAGTGTAGCTGGAGCTATCTCCAGTCCCACCCGGGCTGGCAGCCACTCAGACTCAAATAAACACACAGACACTTATATTATTTAAACTGTTTGGCCTAATGGCTCAGCCTTCTTGCTGTCTAGTTCTTATATCTTAAATTAGCCCATTTCTATTAATCTATAAGTTACCACGTGGCTTGTGGCTTACCAGTACATTATTACATCTTGTTTCTGATGGTGGCAGCTGGCAGTGTCTCCTGACTCAGGCTTCCACTTCCCAGAATTATCCTCTCTCTTTATCCCACCTACACTATACTTTCTGCCTGGCTACTGGACAATCAGAGTTTTATTTATCAATCAATCAGGGCAACACATTCACAGCACCACCAGAAAATGAGTATATTTCAGAGAGGAAAGGGGAGGATAGGCTTTGAAGGAGTGCTCTTCTTCCAAAGAAGAGAACACCTCATGCCTTCATTCTCATGTGTCAAGTCATAGAAGAAATCAAATAGATTTTACAAAAGGAAAGAAAGAGTGGGAGAAGGAGGGGAAAGGGGGATGAAAATACAGGAAAGGAAGGAAAAAAAGAAGAGGAAAAGGGAAAGTGACAGAAAATAAAGAAAAGAAAAAGAGAAAGAAAGAGAATTTATGAGAAGTTGGGGATACTTTGGGGACCTGTTTATGGTCTTGGCTCTAATTTCCTGCACACCTTTACTTTGTAATTCCTAGGAAACAAACTTTATTTTTAAGGAAAGGAAAGAATGACAGACAGTGAAGGAGAGGGCATTCAGCCACTGGTACAAAAACTTGCTTTCCTCAAGGCTTTGCCAACTATATGGAGGTGAGATAGCCAGGGGCACTTAACTAATACTATTATGTAATGAAACATTTTCTCATTTATGCTATTTAAGTTTAGAATGCTGTTTCTTTCAACATTTTCTCAAGGCATAAATCATGCCTTAGTCATTTCTGTGCACACAGAAGCAAATGAAGAGTTCTGAATGTTGTAGTGGTCAATACACAATGATGCATATATGTCAATAGAAGAAAACACTGGCCATCAGAAAGAAGAGGGAACTAAAATAATATGGAATGGGAGGATCAAATTCTTATGAAATCTTCATGCACTTTTATAGAAGAATGTAAAATGTTTCAAATAAGAATCAGGAGAATGATTATGATAAAGATGGCCTACAATAAACCTTTTATTTGTGTTTTCATTTTATTGAGACTGAGTCTTATGCAACCTAGGCTGGCTTGAAACTTACTAGCCATCCATGGATAACCTTGAATTTGAGACTCTCTTGCCTTTATCTTCAGATCCCTTCAGTTATATGCTTGTGTCTACATGCCTGATCCATGTGGTATTAGCTATCAGTTTCAGGAATTCATGCTAGCTGCATTTCCTTCCCTGAAAAACACTTCAATTCAGAGAAAAAAAAGTCATTTGGCTGTAACTTCTTACTTATGATATAATCTTGTTCATAAAGTTTTTATAAACATATTTACTGAGATAAATATTTATCAATAAAGATCTAAAATCTGAAAACCCTGCTGCACATTCCTAATCCTAGTATTTTCACTTGTGGGGCAGAGGTAGGCAGATCTTTGTGATTTCAGGACCATTTTGGTCCACATAGTGAGTTCTAGGATATCCATGGCTACAAATAACAACTGAATACCCTGTAGAGGATACCCTACACATGGACCTTGAGGATCCCAGTCCAAAACTATACACCTACATCATGTACAGCTCCTATATCTAAGAATCAAGTAACAGTGCAGAAAAGGAGGCAAAAATAATGTAAAAATGAGAATACCTGAACATGTTCTATGAAGCAGTCTCTCCTAGAAATAACTGCATAAACAAGACCAGAACAGTGACAATATCAATGAACATGCTAACGTAGAAGGGATACAATTTCACAGAGTCTCACCCCTAGACAAAGAACTACAGGCAATTAATGACTTCTGGGATAAGGAGAATTAATCTTTC
The DNA here is from genome assembly GCA_902168405.1 of Peromyscus aztecus. Lineage (NCBI taxonomy): Eukaryota > Metazoa > Chordata > Mammalia > Rodentia > Cricetidae > Peromyscus > Peromyscus aztecus. Next base: position 27,694 of record CABHPQ010132365.1, on the reverse strand, counting down.
CTTTATGAGACCTTCATTGGTTGTCCAGTGCAGAACAGTCGGGTCTGAAAACATATACACACAAACATACACACAAACAACAAAAACTGGCTCTGCATGTTGTATTTTTATATTTGTGGATATATGTGAGTGTGTGTAACAATAATAATTAAAGAAACAAAGTTTATCAACTTGAGAGTAGCAAGGAGTTTTGAAAGGGAATGGGGGAAGTGATGTAATCATAATTTAAATTAAAAATTATTTAAAATTAAAACACGAAAAAGAAAAAAAAACAGTTTTCTTCAATACTTGTATGGGGTGAATTTATATTTCCCACAACAGGACATGAGTACAAGCCTTGTGGTCACTGGCAGGAACTGATAATGAAGATTAGTTCAAAGGTATGATGGTGGCAGTAGTGGTTGTTATATTGTACTAATACAATCTGAACTCAATGCTGGTGAAGCTGATGTTGTAGTTTGTACTGGAAATGAAATCATGCTTCATTCAATTCCGTGCATTTTGACAGTAATAAATGTGTCATGCAGATCTAGACCTGTCTTATTCAGAGACCATGTTCTTCCAGTCTCTTGCATTGTTTGCTGAGGGGATTTACTTATATGGCTGACTAATCTTTGAGCCTTTTTTTTTTTTGTAAAAATGTCACTTGGGCTCCTGATTTCTTATGTCAAGTTACAAATAATTTGTCATCCCCACAGTCCCACTTTTGGCTGCTGTCAACTCTGCTAAAAAGCCATTGTATCAACATGGCTTTTCTTAACTTGAGGATTTTGTTCTTCCATATAAGCAACATGTCACAACTTGAGTTTCTTCACAAATCCAATACAAAGACAACCCTAGTTTATTTTGATTCTTCTTTTCATTGAATGTGTCTATATATCCTTAGCATCAATGTCCAAACATCTACTATTATATTTTCCTTTTGTTGTGAAACAAAAGATCTAGCAGTGAAATTTTACAAAATTTCAAAATCCTCTTACAAAAAAGTAGAATTTTTTGCTTTTGAATTAGGTATTGAAATGAAGGAGATATACATAGGTAAAGGCATCATGAGTTCTATGTCTTTGTTGTGATAAGTGGAGATTTTCTTGCTTTTTGCATCACTGCAACATAATAACATGAAATCAGGGGGAAAGAAGAGAATGGAAAAGACTTAATGAGATGAAAAGGAGTATTTGATTGGCTTCTTACTTACCCCATCCAGCACACACATGAAAGCACACATGCATGCACACACACACACACACACACACACACACACACACACACACACTTCATTATGCAATACATATTTTTTATTACACAATCAAGCTAGGTAGCCCAGGTTAGCCTCCCACTCTGCATTGTCTTTCCTCTGATTCCCAAGAGCTGAGTTTGAAAGTGCATGTCTTACCTCAATACTATTCAACTTTGATAAGCGCTCAGGTGAATTGAATCAAATTCTTTCTCTATAGAGATAAGAATGTCTGACCTACACAACTCATGAGATATATTTAAAAGAGAAAAGCCTAAACTTGATATGAATCTTCCTTTTTGATTAAATGTTCCTGGGAATGAGACACTACACTTATTTTCTGGATTCTGAAAGATCAAAGTAAAGGGAATAGTTTGTCTTTGTTGGCTTTGCTAAGATGTTTAGGAAGCTATTTTCTATCAGAATTCTTAGAACTGAGATTTACATAGCTCAAATGCTTCAAACCATTTTACAATTGACAAAATAAATATAAATAAGATCTTGAATGAAAATCAAAGCTGCTCTTTCAACTTTTCTTGAGATGATAAAAATTTCCTGGGCAGCTTTGGTACCTAACAAATCTAACTCCTTGAAAGGAACAGAGTTATATGGGATAGTATACACACAGAATATCATATGATTGTACTCAAGGAATGCCTCAAATAGTCACACCCTTCTGGAAGGACGTGGTAGTGACACAGCAGAGATCATAGAGGTGAATGCACTCTCTTCTTCTATAGAAGGTATATTAGACACCAGACCAGAAGACCAGTTATCATTGTGTATCCATGTCCAAATTTTGCATACAATTGCCTTATGTATAAAACTGTAAAAAAGGCAGGAAGAAATTACAAATACATAGGTTAAAAACCTAAAAAGATAAAATGATAAAACAAAGACACAACTTCAAACTAACAGGTTTCTTTAAAATTTCAGTGATGTTAAGAAGGTAAAGTTGTGTGTTTTCTTTTTCTGGTCTTTGTTTCAAGGATGAAAGTTATATAAGTCTCTGATGATGAAAGCAGATGTTAAAAAGCATTGAATTTAGCCATAACTTCTGACTCATCCATTTAAATCTCTCATTAAAATATCTGAATGTGACCTACGGGCCTGGTGGCCAACCTGCCAATATGCAAGGACAATACAGATAACAATATAAATCAGAAAAGTCTTCAGTCTTATCACTTCATTAAATAGTTTGATATGTAAAATTATATTGCTTGTAGAGATTAGGAAATATAAACATGTTGGGTGAAGATATTAATTGATCCCGTAGTTTAACACTTAAAAATATGTTTCATCCCTAAAGTAAATGGATTGAAGAAAATACTGAATAAAACTCATGACCTGCCACCTAGATTTCATTGTTTGGCTTACCTAAAACTTGTGGAAAATCTTCATAGAACATGTTCATCTTCATTTTACTGGTAAGAACATTGTAGGTCAGAAGTTTTGGGATCATTTGTTCTGGAACATTTCATTTAAGGCTACATAGTTAAAATTGTATTTCAGAACAGATCTATCTGGTACAAAATTTCAAGTTAATTTTGCTACTAAAATCCTCTCCACTTATTTGTTTTTATTATACATTTCAATTTTAGTTTTTATTCACATGTATGTATATGTGTTTCTGTGAGGGCCTGCTATATGTATAATGGCTGTGTCAGATCTCCCTGGAGTAGGGGTGGCTGGCGGACATGAGCTACCTCATGTGGGCTCTGGGGATTGAACTAGTGTTTTCTGGCAGAAAAAGAAGTGCTCTTAACTACTTATCCATCTCTCCAGCCTGGCACCATGCTTTTAAAAGTAAAGAAATAAAGCTTAGCTATAGTGTCCTTCATTTTTTTCTTAACCATTTCAACCATTTATGATTCAAAGAGATGCTGTTCTCCTGGATCCTTTAAGTTTCTTACAAGTGGGTCTGTGATGTTGGCAATGCATTCAACTCCCTGTCATCATAAACTAGAAATTCTCCTATTTTCTGTAGCTTTTATCTTTATCCAATTTTTCACACAGATGCTGGTTGCGTAAGCAGTAACTACTGTCATTGCTCAGCAAATTCTTCCTCAAGTTTATGGCCTCAAATACTCTCCATGTTTCTTAGTTATGGTCAATTTTGTAAGAGCTATAATGTTGAATTTAATCCAGAAGAATGTTCATCCACCCCTTACACTTCTGTGCTTGAAGAAAAACTCAAAACAGTGATACATTGCCGTATGGTGGAGTTTCTCTTGGCTAGAAGGATACAGATAACTTTATTGGAGACATTAAACTTTCAGAGTCTTTCCCCCCAAAAGCCAGCATCATCATTTCCCTTAGACAACTGGATACAAGCTATTTTAAATCTTTCTCAAAAAATTTCAAAACAAGTTTATCCCAGCAATATGATTTCTTAGACCTTCATACCATTTGTTAAGAATAGTCAGCTAGATACCTTGGGAGAGCTCAGGGCTAGCTTACGAATTGAGTGATTCATGATGGCATTAATTCAACTCCTTCTGTATTTAAAAATACAAATTCTCTCAAATTTGTATGGATACTTTATCCTGCCCATTGAATTCAGTTGAAACAAGTTATATAATAAATTCTTTCATATAGATAGTTCAATGTATAGAATTTAGGGACAATGTCTTGGCTCTGGAAGCCCCCTCTCCAAAACAAAGCTGACATGTTAGGTAAAAAGATGAGTAACAATTGAAAAAAAAAGGATTCATTCACTAGAGCAACACTAGAAAGGGGAATAGGTAATTTGAACAAGGACTCTGAGCCAAGCATTTGTTTTTCATGAGATTTAAATTTAAATAGGGGAAGAATTGGGAAGGAGAGGACAAAAGGAATAAGCAGTTCTTTTCAAGGTGGGCTCCTGTCCATCATTTTCTCCTGCATGATGTCCATAAGATGCCCTTACTGGTTGAGAAGATATGTAGTGCTTCTGAGATTATAATTCTTCTGCATGGTGTACCCTAACATCATGGCCAATTGTCTAGTCTGGTGGTGAGATCTAATCTGTGAGGTTTCAATATTCTCTGAATCCAACGTGCTTCAAGGGGAAAGGTTAAGGACAGTGACTCATGTCTGCACCTTAAGCCCAAATAATAGGGATAGTTGAATGCAATATAAAGACAGAAATGTCAGGTTTCAGCCTGGTTTTAGTAACCTTGTAGGCCCAAATGAGTTAGTGATTTTCAGCAAAAGTAGCTTCTAAGAGCCTGTTTTACAGCATCAACTGTTACTATTATGGTTATTCTGTCTCTTTCCCCCAACCACCTCCCGCAATTTGGCTCTTTCTTTCATACCTCTAGTGTTATAACTCCTAGATGAGGGGACACAACTCACAGTGCCTACTCAATAATTGCCATTGGTGAAGACCCCTAGAAAGTAAGTGTGTGTGTGTGTGTGTGTGTATGTTTATGTCTGTGTGTATCCACGTTCAATTTGCAGGAAACTGAGATCAAGTCTAAATATAATTAATTTCTAGCGATTATTTTTACTTTCTCCTTAATATAATCTGATTGATATCATTACATACACAGGAACAGCTATAAATAGAAGTGAATCAGTTTTAGAATTGTTTGCAACAGTAAGTACTCAGAGATAAAGAATATTTCAACTCCAATGTAAAAAGGAAGGATCATAAGTATGTGATTTGATGATATCTAGTTACACTGCTCTTTACTATTTTGTCCTCTGCTCTGAAGTTTATCTTGGATATATTTTGCATATTAATGATTACCATGAGAGATAAGACTATATTCATAGAATTCTTTAATTATTTAATTATTTGAATGTTTCTCATTTCCTGTTTGATCTGTGGTTATTTTGACACTTTGAAGGTGCTGAACTAGACAGAGTTTTTTTTCTTTTTTTATACTAATATTATTTTTAATTTTTAAAATTAAAGACAATTACATCATTTCCCTTCTTCTTTCCTACCTCTATCCCTTTACATGTACAGCATCCACTTGCTCTCTCTCAAATTCTAGACCTCTGTTTCTTTAATTGTTCATATATTTTTATATATTCCTAAAGATCTAAATGTAACTTGTTCTGTCAAGTAAAATGACTTGCATGCATATAGTTAGCCCAACCGACATATCTACAACACAGCTCTTACACTTAGAGAACATCACCAAACAGGCAAGGAAAGATTGTTAAGAATCAGAGGACCATGAGGTCTGTTATGAGACTGTGTCTTCTAGAAATGTAAGGAAAGCTACATGCTTCAAGTCTCAATGTGGCTGTCTCAATAAGACCTGAACTAGAACAATATCAATAGGTTTGCTAACACAGAAAGGGGAAATATCACAGGGTCTCAACACTATTTTTCCTTTTATTGAAAATGCATTATTTTCTCACTAAATTTATCTATATAATCTATCTACTTGAACTTGATAAGTTTAAAGTTATGTTTAAAATAAGTATATAATATCTTTATTTTCATAAGATATTCCTATAACAATGCCAATAATTTTTAATATGTTATTAAAATTTAACTAGACATATATATGTATATATTTGCTCAAACTTATAACATGACAACTCTATTTTTACATACACAGAATGTAATCTGGAAAATCTGAGGCAGTTTAGATAATTTCAACAGAAATTACAAGCTCCCCTTATTTTTTGTCATGTACATCACAACAACCTTCCTTTTTCAGCATGTGTACTTTGACAATGGTTATCCACGCATAGCCTTTTAGTTACATAAATATAAATACTACACAATAATTTATCTCAAAAATATGGATTCTGAGTATAGTATGGTTAACATTATGTATTTTTTATATCATTGAATTCAAATTTTTTTATTATTGTTGTTGTGATTGCTAAGCTTTATATTTAAGCTTTATGTCTCTGCATATATGCTTAAATAAAATATATGCTTTAAAAATAGCATGGATGAACTAAAAACAAATCTACTATGTGATCCAACTGTGCCACTCTTAAGCACACACCCAAAAACTTCATATTATAAATACCAGAGAGTTACATGTTTGTCCTTATTCATTGCTGTATAATCATAGTAGACAGAAAATAGAAACAGGCTAGGTGTCCACCAACTGTTGAACGAATAATGGAAATGCAATACATTTACAGAATGTATAAATATTTTTCCATAAGAATGAAGAGGAATTCCACAGGAAAAAACAACTAAAGTTACTTACAAAATTGAATATCTGGAGGCTGTAATGTCACTTGTAAGAAGGAACATTACAAATCCAGTATTGGAAGAATTCCCTTTGGGAAGCTGTTCCTTTGTTGCCTTGAGTCCAGTTTTGTTCTTTTCCTTGAAGTCTACTGTCAAGGTTGTGCTTCCTTAGTTTACATAATTGCTCCATTTCTGCCATGATGTTCTTTTCTCTGTGGATTTTTTTTTCATTTAAAAAAATGTATTCACTTTACATACCAACCACAGATACCCCTCTCATCCCTTTTCCTGCTCCCCCAAACTCTTGATCCACCCCTACCCCTATTCCGAAAGGATAAGGCCTCCCATGGCCTGGTACATTTAGTTGAGGCAAGACCAACACCTCCCCCAACACACATCAAGGATGAGCAAGGCATCTAGTGGAAGAGAGGGAGGAGGGATGATGAGTAAGTGGGGGTCAAGACCATTATGGGGAAATCCACAGAGATAATTGAACCAAGCTTGTAGGAACTCACAAACTTTGGACCAACAGCTGTGGAACCTATGTGAGACTGGACTAGACCCTCTGCATATGGGAGAGAGTTGTGTTGCTTCGTCTGTTTGAAGGGCTCTTGAAGGTGAGATCAGGATCTATCCCTGGCATATGAGCTGGCTTTCTGGAACCCATTACCTATGGCAGTGGATCTTTCTAAAAGCAAAGACAGGAAAATGTAGAGGGCATTTTTTGTAAACAAATGTTTACACTGTCAGGGCACCAATGCAATGGGACAGGAGCTCCACTTTGCTATCCTCAACCCCCAATCTGGAAAAAGATAATAGAAACACATATAACTGCAGATTGTTCATGGAAGATAAAAAAGGAGGACAGCATCTTCCATTGCCTCATGTTCAGTTTATCTGAAAAGGTCAAATATGTGTTCCTTAAGAACAAAGGGTGGAGGTGTATGCTGAACTGCATCAACTTAGTGGAAATACAAATCTTTCATGCCATCTTATCAAATAAAAATGATACAAAGAGTAAGAACTCAAAGAATAAATGCAAAACACAAAACCAAGAATCAAAGATTACATCAGGTAGGTCACAATATTTTTATTTTTATGGAGGTATTCTTGTTGTGGTTATGTTTTGGTTTTCAATGACTTCTAGCAGAGTAATGTATCTAGAAATTTCACAACACCTAGGATGGCAGAAGCACTTGGAGAAACAGACTGACCCGGTAAGTAAGAGGGGTGGCAAGATTATGAGCAAACTGCCAACCAGATCTGGATTTAAATCCTGCTTTCCATATTTCTGCTCTATGAAACTTGGGCTGGTGTCATTTTGTCTTTGATGCCAATTTCTTTTTTCTTTTCTATTTTTTTCTTGTATCCCAAGCAAGGTTTTCCATCTTCTCATCCTACCCCCCATGTCCCATTCACTCCTCTACTCTTTCTTTTCAGATACAGGTGGGTTTACATGGATATCAGCCAGTCATGGTATAACAAGTTGCAGTGAGACTAGGCACTTCCTCTTCTATCAAGGCTGGATGAGGAAATCAGGAAGGAGGAACGGGTCCCCCTAAAAGGCAAAACAGTCAGAGACAGCCCCTACTACAGCCCCATTGTTAGAAACCTCACGTGAAGACCAATTTACACAACTAGAACATAATTGCAGAGGGCCTGGAACAGTTCCATGCAGGTTCCCTGGTTGTCAGTTCAGTCCCTGTGGGCCCCTATGAGCCCAGGTCAGCTGATTCTGTGGGTTTTCTTGTGGTGCTCTTGACCCTACTGGTGACAACAGTCCTTCCTTCCCTCTTCCACAGGATTCCCCAAGATTCACCTAATATTTGTTTGTGGGTCTCTGCATCTGTTTCCATTAGTTGCTGGGTGAAGCCTCTCTGTTGACAGTTGGGCTAGGCATCAATGTATGAGCATATTATCATATTGTTAGGAATCATTTCATTGACATCTTTTTTGTCTTTAGGTCTCTGGAAAATCTCATCTTTGGCTCCTGGTCCTTAAGGGTGAGCTCCTTCTCAAGGTATGGCTCTCCAGGTGTGCCAGTCATTAATTGGTCACTCCTATAATTTCTGCACCATCTTTACCCCAGCACATCTTGTAGGCAGGATAAATTGTAGGTTGAAGAGTCTGTGGCTGGGTTGTTGTCACAGTCTGCCTCCTGGAAGTCTTGCCTGATTACAGGAGATGGCTGGTTCATGTTCCTTTTCCCTCATTACTAAGAGTCTTAGCTAGGGTCACCCCCATAGATTACTGGGAGTTTCCATTGCTCTAGGTTTCTAGCTTATCCTAGAGATGTCCCCAGATTCCAGTTGTCCTTCCAGGTACTCTCTTCCTCCATTTTCCCCTACCTGGTCCGCCCTGTTCCCATCCCCGTGCCCCCTTCGAGGCCCCTCCCTCCTTCCACTGGCAATGCCCATTCTAATTTCCCTTCAGAGTTAGATTCTTGCATTCACCTCTTGAGCCCTACTTCTTAATTAACTTCACTGGGTGTGGCTAGAGGTTTTTCCTGCCTGGCCCACAGTCAGGACAAATCTCTCTCACCTGTCAGTCCCACAGCCGCTCAGACCCAACCAAGTAAACACAGAGATATATATTGCTTACAAACTGTATGGCCGTGGCAGGCTTCTTGCTAACTGTCCTTATAGCTTAAATTAAACCATTTCTATAAATCTATACCTTGCCACATGGCTCGTGGCTTACTGGCATCTTTACAAGCTGCTTGTCCTGGCAGTGGCTGGCAGACAGTGACTCCCTCCGCCTTCCTGTTCTTTTAATTCTCTCTGTTAGCCCTGCCTATACTTCCTGCCTAGCCACTGCCAATTAGTGTTTTATTAGCAACACATTTGCCATACAGAACATTCCACAGCAACTGGGTCTCTGGGTTGTACCATGGTTCTCCTTTACTTCACCACTAATACTCCTTTTACGAGTGAGTATATACTATGTTTGTCTTATTGTGTCTGGGTTAACTCACACAAAATTATCTTTTATAGTTCCATCCATTTGCTTGGAAATTTGTTGATGTCATTGTTTTTAACAGCTGAGTAGTACACCATTGTGTAAACGTACCACATTTTCTTTATCCATTATTTGGTGGAGGGTCATCTAGATTGTTTCCAGTTTTTGGCTATTATGAATAAATCTACTATGAACATATTTGAACAAGTGTCCTTGTGGTATGGTGGAGAATCCTTCAGGTAAATGCTCAGGAGTGCTATAACTGGGTCTTGAGGTATATTGGATCCAAATTCTCTGAAAAGTAGCCATATTGATTTCCAAAGTGGATGTACAAATTTACACTCCCACCAGCAGTGGAGGAGTATTCCCCTTACTCCACATTCTCTCCAGCATGAGTTGTCATTTCTGGTGTTTGTTTGTTTGTTTGTTTGTTTGTTTGTTTGTTTGTTTGTTTTGATCTTAGCAATTTTGACACGGGTAAGATGAAATCTCAGTGTCATTTTAATTTACATTTCCCTGATGTCTAAGGATGTTGAACATTATTTTAAAGTGAATCTCAGCCATTGAGATTCTTCTGTTAAGAATTCTCTGTTTAGATCTGTACCTCATTTTTAAATTGCCTTATTTGGTGACCTCTTTATATATTTTGGATATTAGCCCTCTGTTAGATGTGATTTTGATGAAGATCTTTTCCCATTCTGTGGGCTGTCTTTTTGTGATATTTACAGTGTCTTTTGCTTTACAGAAACTTTTCAGTTTCATAACTTCCCATAGTGCCTGTGTTATTGGTGTTCTTTTCAGGAAGCTGTCTCCTGTGCCAGTGTATTCAAGGGTATTCCTCACTTTCTCTTCTATCAGGCTCAGGGTATCTGGTTTTATGTTGGGGTCTTTGATCTACTTGGACTTGAGTTTTGTACAGGGTGATAGATATGGATCTATTTGCATTCTTCTACATACTGACAACAAGTCAGACCAGCACCATTTGTTAAAATGCTTTCTTTTCCTCCACTGTATATTTCTGTCTTCTTTGTGAAAAATCAGGTGTCCATAGGTGTGTGGGTTTATTTCTTGGTCTTCCACTCAATTCTATTGACCAGCATGCCTGTTTTTATGTCAATACCATGCAGTTTTTATTAATACAGCTCTGTAGCACAGCTTGAAATCAGGGAGAGTGGTACCTCCAGAAGTTCATTTGTTGTACAGGATTCTTTAACTATCCTGATTTTTTTTCCTTATGGACTTGAGTATTGTTCTATCAAGGTCTGTAAAGAATTGGGATGGAATTTTCATGGGGGATTGCATCAAATCTGTAGACTGCTTTTGGAAAGATGGCCATTTTACAATGTTAATCCTGCCAATCCCCGTGCATGGGCGATCATTATATCTTCTGATATCTTCTTCAAATTTCTTTCTTCAAAGACTTAAAGCTCTTGTCATATAGGGCTTTCACTTGCTTGGTTAGAATTACTCCAAGATATTTTAAACTATTTGTGGTTATTGTAAAGGATATTGTTTTCCTTATTTCTTTCCTATCCAGTTTATCTTTTAGATATAGGAGGGGTAATTATTTTTTTGAGTTAATTTTGTATCCAACCACTTTGCTGAAGTTGCTTATAAGCTATAGGAGTTCCCTGGTGGAGTTTTTGGGGTTTCATATGTATGCTATCATATCACCTGCAAATACAGACACTTTGACTTCTTCCTTTCCAATGTGTATACCATTGATCTCCTTAAGTTATCTTATTACTCTAGCTAGAACTTCAAGTACTCTGTTGAATAAATACTGAGAAAGTAGACAGCCTTGTGTTCTCCCTGATTTTAGTGAAATCACTTTGAGTTGCTCTTCATTTAGTTTGATGTTGACTGTAAGTTTGCTGTATATTGCCTTTATTATGTTTAGGGATATCCCTTGTATTCCTGATCTCTCCAAGATTTTTATCATGTACGGGTGCTAGATTTTCTCAAAGGATTTTTCAGCATTTAGCAAGATGATAGTGTGTTTTTGTTTTTCACTTTGTTTTTATGGTGGATTATATCCACAGATTTTTATATGTTGAACTATCCCTGCATAACTGGGATGAAGCCTACTTGATCATGGTAGATGATATTTCTGATGTTTTCTTGGATTCAGTTTTGTGGCATTTTATTGAGCATTTTTGCATCTATGTTCATGAAGGAAATTGGTCTGAATTCTCTCTTTATTGAGTCTTTGTTTGAATATTAGGGTCACTGTGGCCTCATAAAATGAATTTGGCACAGATCTTTTTGTTTCTATGTTGTGAAATAATTTGAGGAATATTTGGTGTTAGTTTTTCTTTGAAGGTCTGGCAGAAGTCTGTGCTAAAACCATCTGGCCCTGGGTTTTTTTTTTGTTTGTTTGTTTTTTGTTTTTTGGTTAAGAGACTTTTTTTTAATGACTGCTTCTGTTTACTTGGTGGTTATGCATCTATTCAAATTGTTTATCTGATCTTGATTTAACTTTGTTAAGGGGTGTCTATCAAGAAATTTGCTCATTTCTTTTATATTTTCCAGTTTCATGGAGTGAAGGTTTTTGAAGTATGATGTAATGATTCTTTGGATTTCCTTGGTTTCTGTTGTTATGTCCCTCTTTTCATTTCTAATTTTGTTATTTGGACATTTTCTCTCTCTGCCTTTTAGTTACTTTGGATAAGGGATTGTGCATTTTATTTATTTTCTCTAAGAACCAACTCTTCATTTCATTGATACTTTGTATTGTTATCTTTGTTTCTATTTTATTGATTTCAACCCTGAGTTTGATTATTTTCTGTCCTTCTAGTCCTCTTAGGTATGTTTTCTTCTTTATGTTCTAGAACTTTTCATGTATTTCCATGACTTTGTAGGCTTTTTGGTGATCTGTTGTTATTGAAATCCAACTTTAATCCTTGGTGATCTCATAGGATAGAGGGGACTATTTCAGAGGTTTTCATGAGGTGCTGAGAAGAAGGTATATTCTTTTGTGTTTGGGTGACATGTTCTGTAGATATCTGTTAGGTCCATTTGAGTCATAATGTCTGTTACTTCCATTATTTCTCTTTTTAGTTTCTGTCTGGATGACCTGTACATTGGTGAGAGTGGAGTACTGAAGTCTCCCAGTATAAATATGTGAGAGTTGATTTGTGATTTAAGCTTTAGTAATGTTTCTTTTACAAATGTGGGTACCCTTGCATTTGGGGCATAAATGTTCAGAACTGAGATGTCATTCTGATGGATTTTTCCCTTATTGAGTATGAAATTTCGTTCTCTATCTCTTTTGATTAATTTTGGTTTGAAACATATTTTGTTAGATATTTGGATAGCTATATCGCCTTGTGTGGTAGGTCCATTTCACTGGAAAATATTTTTTTGAATTTATTTTATTTTATTTTACAATATAATTCAACTTTACATATCAGCCATAGATTCTCCTGTTCTCCCCCCCCCCCCCCCCCCCCCGCCCCCTCCCCCGGCCCAACCCCCATTTCCATCTCCTCCAGGGCAAAGACTCCCCCAAGGATTGAGATCAACCTGGTGGACTCAGTCCAGGCAGGTCTAGTCCCCTCCTCCCAGGCTGAGCCAAGCATCTCTGCTAAGCCCCAGGTTTCAAACAGTCAATTCATGCACTGAGCACAGGACCTGGTCCAACTGCCTGGATGCCTCCCAGACAGGTCAAGCCAATCAACTGTCTCACCCATTCCGAGGGCCTGATCCTGTTGGGGGCCCCTCAGCCATTGGTTCACAGTTCATGTGTTTCCATTTGTCTGGCCACTTGTCCCTGTATTCCACCCATCCCTGGTCCCAACAACTCTTGCTCTCATAAACCCTCCTCCTTCTCACCAATTGGACTCCCGGAGCTCCACCCGTGGCCTGACCGTGGGTATCTTCATCTAGTTCCTCAGTCATTGGATGGGGTTTCTGGCATGACAATTAGGGTGTTTGGCCATCCTATCACCAGAGTGGGTCAGTTCAGGCTATTTCTCGACTATTGCCAGCAGTCTATTGTGGGGGCATCTTTGTGGATTTCTGTGGGCCTCTCTAGCACTTTGCTTCTTCCTATTCTCATGTGGTCTTCATTTTCCATGAACATTCCTTGTGTTCCCTCTCTGTTCTTGATGCAGTTGGGATCTCCCGCTCCCCCAAGGTCTCTTTCCCTCGCCCCTCGTCCTTCATTACCCCCACTCACGTCCAGACTGTTCATGTAGATCTCATCCATTTCTCCATCATTGGGCAATTCCCGTGTCTTTCTTTCTTGGGGTCCTTTTTTCCAGGTAGCTTCCCTGGTGTTGTGAGTCATCCATGTTCCACAACTAGTATTCTCCTATGAGTGGGTACATACCATGTTTGTCTTTCTGAGTCTGGGTTACTTCACTCAGGAGGATTTTTTCTAGATCCATCCATTTGCCTGCAAACCTCATGATGTCATTGTTTTTCTCTGCTAAGTAGTATTCCATTGTGTGTATGTACCACAGTTTATTTATCCATTCTTCAGTTGAAGGGCATCTAGGTTGTTTCCAGGTTCTGGCTATTACAAATAATGCTGATATGAACATAGCTGAGCAAGCGCAATTGTGGTATGATTGAGCATTCCTTGGGTATATGCCCAAGAGTGGTATAGCTGGATCTTGGGGGAGATTGATTCCCAATTTTCTAAGCAAGCGCCATATTGATTTCCAAAGTGGCTGTACAAGTTTGCATTCCCACCAGCAGTGGAGGAGAGTTCCTCTAGCTCCACATCCTCTCCAGCAAAAGGTGTCTTCAGTGTTTTTAATCTTAGCCATTCTGACTGGCGTAAGGTGGTATCTCAGAGTTGTTTTGATTTGCATTTCCCTAATGATTAGGGATGTTGAGCAATTCCTTAAATGTCTTTCATCCATTTGAGTTTCCTCTGCTGAGAATTCTCTGTTTAGTTCTATAGCCCATTTCTTAATTGGACTGTTGGGCACTTTGATGTCTAATTTCTTGTGTTTCTTATATATTCTGGATATCAGTCCTCTGTCAGATGTGGGGTTGGTGAAGACCTTTTCCCATTCTGTGGGCTGTCGCTTTGCCTTGTTGACCATATCCTTTGCTCTACAAAAACTTCTCAGTTTCAAGAGGTCCCATTGATTGATTGTTTCTCTCAGTGTCTGAGCTACTGGTGTTATATTTAAGAAGTGATCTCCTATGCCAATGCGTTCAAGACTACTTCCTACTTTCTCTTCTAGCAGGTTCAGAGTAGCTGGATTTATGTTGAGGTCTTTGATCCACTTGGACTTAAGTTTTGTGCATGGTGATAGATATGGATCTATTTGCAGCCTTCTACATGTTGATATCCAGTTATGCCAGCACCATTTGTTGAAGATGCTTTCTTTTTTCCATTGTATGCTTTTGGCTACTTTGTCAAAAATTATATGTTCATAGGTGTGCGGATTAATGTCAGGGTCTTCAATTCGATTCCATTGGTCCACATGACAGTTTTTATGCCAGTACCAAGCTGTTTTTATTACTGTAGCTCTATAGTAGAGCTTGAAGTCAGGGATCGTGATGCCTCCAGAGGTTGTTTTATTGTACAGGATTCTTTTGGCTATCCTGGGTTTTTTGTTTTCCCATATGAAGTTGAGTATTAATCTTTCCAGGTCTGTGAAGAATTGTGTTGGTATTTTGATGGGGATTGCATTGAATCTGTAGATAGCTTTTGGTAAAATTGCCATTTTTACTATGTTAGTCCTGCCTATCCATGAGCATGGGAGATCTTTCCATTTTCTGACATATTCTTCAATTTCTTTTTTCAGGGACTTGAAGTTCTTGTCATATAGGTCCTTCACTTGCTTGGTTAGTGTTACCCCAAGGTATTTTATATCATTTGTGGCTATTGTAAAAGGTGATGTATCTCTGATTTCCTTCTCAGCCTGTTTGTCAGTTGTATATAGGAGGGCTACTGATTTTTTTGAGTTGATCTTGTATCCTGCTATGTTGCTGAAGGTGTTTATAAGCTGTATCAGTTCCTTGGTTGAATCTTTGGGGTCACTCATGTATACTATCATGTCATCTGCAAATAGGGAAAGCTTGACTTCCTCCTTTCCCATTTGTATCCCCTTAATCTCCTTATGCTATCTTATTGCTCTGGCTAGAACTTCAAGTACTATATTGAATAAGTATGGGGAGAGCGGACAGCCTTGCCTCATTCCTGATTTTAGTGGAATTGCTTTGCGTTTCTCTCCATTTAATTTGATGTTGGCTGTTGGCATGCTGTAAATTGCCTTTATTATGTTGAGGTATGTTCCCTGTATTCCTGATCGCTCCAAGACCTTTATCATGAAGGGGTGTTGGATTTTGTCAAATGTCTTTTCTGCATCTAGTGAGATGATCATGTGGTTTTTTTTCTTTCAGTTTGTTTATATGGTGTATTACATTGACAGACTTTCGTATGTTGAACCACCCTTGCACCCCTGGGATGAAGCCTACATGATCATGGTGGATAATTGTTTTGATGTGTTCTTGGAGTCTTGTTTGCCAGTATTTTATTGAGTATTTTTGCATCAATATTCATGAGGGAGATCAGTCTGTAGTTCTCTTTCTTTGTTGTATCCTTGTTTGGTTTAGGAATCAGGGTAATTGTAGCCTCATAGAAGGAGTTTGGTAATGTTCCTTCTGTTTCTACTGTGTGGAACAATTTAGAGAGTATTTTTATTAACTCTTTCTTGAAGATCTGGTAGAATTCTGTGCTGAAACCATCTGGTCTTGGGCTTTTTTTTGGTTGGGAGACTTTTAATGACTGTTTCTATTTTGTTAGGGGTTATTGGGCTATTTAAATAGTTTATCTGGTCTTGATTTAACTTAGGTATGTGGTACCTATCCAGAAAATTATCCATTTCTTTTAGATTTTCCAGTTTTGTGGAATAGAGGTTTTTGAAGTATGACCTGATGATTCTCTGGATTTCCTCAATGTCTGTTGTTATGTCCCCCTTTTCATTTCTGATTTTGTTAATCTGGATGCTCTCTCTCTGTCTTTTGGTTAGTTTGGATAAGGGCTTGTCTATCTTGTTGATTTTCTCAAAGAACCAACTCTTTGTTTCATTGATTTTTTTGTATTGTTCTCTTTGTTTCTATTTTATTGATTTCAGCTCTCACTTTGATGATTTCCTGGCGTCTATTCTTCCTGGGAGACTTTGCTTCTTCTTGTTCTAGAGCTTTCAGGTGTGCAGTTAAGTCACTAGTGTGAGATTTCTCCAACTTCTTCATGTGAGCATTTAGTGCTATGAATTTCCCTCTTAGCACTGCTTTCATAGTGTCCCATAGGTTTGGGTATGTGGTGTCTTCATTTTCGTTGATCTCTAGGAAGTCTTTAATTTCTTTCTTTATTTCTTCCTTAACCCATTGGTGATTCAGTTGAGCATTATTCAGTTTCCATGAGATTGTAGGTTTTCTGTAGTTTTTGTTGTTGTTGAAATCTAACTTTAAACCTTGGTGGTCTGATAGAACACAGGAGGTTATTCCAATTGTTTTGTATCTGTTGAGATTTGCTTTGTGGCCAAGTATGTGGTGGATTTTAAAGAAGATTCCATGGGGTGCTGAGAAGAAGGTATATTCTTTTTTGTTAGGATGGAATGTTCTGTAGATATCAATTAAGTCCATTTGAGTCATGACATCAGTTAAGTCCTTTATTTCTCTGTTAAGTTTCAATTTGCGAGATCTGTCCAGTGGTGAAAGTGGGATGTTGAGGTCTCCCACTATTAATGTGTGGGGTTTTCTATGTGGTTTAAGCTTTAGTAGTGTTTCTTTTACATATGTGGGTGCCCTTGTGTTTGGGGCATAAATGTTCAGAATTGAAACTTCCTCTTGGTGGATCTTTCCTGTGATGAATATGTAATGCCCTTCTTGATCTCTTTTGATTGATTTTAGTTTGAAGTCTATTTTGTTGGATATCTGGATGGCTACACCTGCTTGTTTCTTAAGACTGTTTGATTGGAAAGTCTTTTCCCAGCCTTTTATTCTTAGGTAGTGTCTGTCTTTGTATTTGAGGTGTGTTTCTTGTATGCAACAGAAAGATGGGTCCTGATTTCATGTCCTGTCTGTAAGCCTGTGTCTTTTTATAGGTGAATTAAGTCCATTGATATTAAGGGATATTAATGACCAGTGATTGTTCATTCCTATTATTTTTTGGTGGTAGTGTGTGTGTACTTCTTTTCTTTAGGGTTTACTGCTGTGGGGTTATCTATTGCCTGTGTTTTCGAGGGTGTATCTGACTTCCTTGGGTTGGAATTTTCCTTCTAGTGCTTTCTGTAGGGCTGGGTTTGTGGATAAGTATTGTTTAATTCTGGCTTTGTCTTGGAATGTCTTGTTCACTCCGTCTATGATGATTGAAAGTTTTGCTGGGTATATTAGTCTAGGCTGGCATCCATGGTCTCTTAGTGTCTGCATTACATCCCTCCATGTTCTTCTGACTTTCAAAGTCTCCATTGAGAAATCGGGTGTTATTCTGATGGGTTTGCCTTTATAGGTCACTTGGCCTTTTTCCTTTGCTGCTCTTAATATTCTTTCTTTATTCTGTATGTTTAGTTGTTTAATTATTATGTGGCAAGGGGACTTTTTTGGGGGGTCTAGTCTGTTTGGTGTTCTATAGGCTTCTTGTATCTTCATTGGCATTTCCTTCTTTAAGTTGGGAAAGTTTTCTTCTATGATCTTGATGAATATATTTTCTGTGCCTTTAAGTTGGTATTCTTCTCTTTCTTCTATCCCTATTATTCGTAGGTTTGGTCTTTTCATGGTGTCCCAAATTTCTTGGACATTTTGGGTCATGACTTTGTTGGCTTTAGTGTTTTCTTTGACTGATGAATCTATTTCTTCTACTGTATCTTCAATGCCAGAGATCCTCTCTTCCATCTCTTGCATTCTGTTGGTTATACTTGCATCTGAAGTTCCTGATTGTTTACTTAGATTTTCTATTTCCAGCATTCCCTCTGTTTGTATCTTCTTCATTTTTTCTATTTCCCTTTTCAGGTCTTGGACTGTTTCCTCCATTTGTTTCATTGCTTTTTCATGATTTTCTTTCAGTGCTTTATTGTTTTCTTCCAGGACTTTATTGTTTTCTTCTACTTTAATTGGCCTTTCCTCTAGGTTTTTATAGCGCTCTTGCTATTTTTTTGTCTTTTCCTCTATAAAAGCCTCTACCTTCTTCATGATGTTTTTCATAAGACTGTTTTCTTCTGCTTCTTCCAATTTTTGATGATCAGCTCTAGATGTTGGAGGAGGGCTAGGTTCTGGTGAAGCTGCATTGCTCTTCATTTTGTTGTATGTACTTCTGCCTTGACATCTGCCCATCTCCTTGTGTTCGATCTTGGTCTTATCAGGGCACTTGTTCCAGAAAGAGCTGACAGATTCAGTAAGTCTCTCTCTCTTGTCCAGGTGGGACTCTCTTGTCTAAATGGGAAGTCCGAGGCAAGATGGGAGCTCTTGTCCAGATGGGAAGTCTGAGGCAGGATGGAAGCTCTTGTCCAGAAGAGAAGTCTGGGGCAGGATGGGAGCTTTTGTCCAGAGGGGAAGTCCAGGACAGAATGGGAGCTGGGGGCTGGTCTCTAAGTCTCAGGACGTGGCGGGGGTCTCGGGGATGATGGACTTGGGTGCAGGGCTTGGAGACTGCAGGTTTGCAGGGGATCTCGGAGAAGGGGAGCCTTCCCCGTAGGGGTGGGGGTAGAAGGGAGCCTGCCTGGTGGCCAGAACCTGGGGCCAAGGTGGGCAGGTCTTCTCACTGTAAAATCTTTATACAACCCTTTACTCTGAGATAATAAGTTCCTTTGATATTGAGGTATATTTCTTCAATGAAACAAAAGGATAGACCCTGTTTTTGTCTTCATTCTCTTAGCCTGCGTCTTTTTATTGGTGATTTTAGTCCATTGGTATTGAGAGCTACTAATGAACACTGATTGTTAATTCCTGTTATTATGTTGTTGGTGGTGGTGATAGCTCTCTCTCTCTCTCTCTCTCTCTCTCTCTCTCTCTCTCTCTCTCTCTGTGTGTGTGTGTGTGTGTGTATGTGTGTGTGTGCATGTACATGTGCATGTGTTTCACTTCTTTGGATTTTGCTTGTGTGAGACTATCTATTGCCTGTGCTTATGTGGGTGTAGTTAACTATCATGGGTTGGAATTTTCCTTCTCCTGACTTCTGTATGGCTGGATTTGTGGATATATACTGTTTAAATTTGACTTTCTCATCAAATATCTTGTTTTCTCCATGGATGATGATTGAAAATGTTGCTGGGTATATTAGTCTAGATTGTCATCCACACTCTCTTAGAGTTTGCAAGACATTTGTCCAGGACCTTCTGACTTTTAGAGTCTCAGTTGAGAAGTTGGGTATAACTCTTACAGGTCTGCCTTTATGCATTACTTGGCATTTTTCTCTTGCTGCTTTTAATACTCTTTCTTTGTCCTATATGTTTAGCATTTTAATTATTATGTGACATAGGAACTTTCTTTTCTGAACCAGTATATTTTGTGTTCTATAAGCTTCTTGTCCCTTTATAGGTATGCTCTTCTTTAGGTTAGGGGGATTTTCTTCTGTGATTTTTTTAAAATATACTTTCAGAGTACTGTATTGAGATTCTTCTCCTTCTTAAATTCCTATCATTCTTAGGTTGGGTCTTTTTCTGATATCCCAGATTTCCTGGATATTTTCTGTTAGGAGTTTTTTTTTTTTTTTTTTTTGTCTTTTTTTTTCCTCTAACATTTTCTTTGATGTATGAATCTATTTATTCTCTTGTATCTTCAATGCCTGAGATTCTCTCTCCCATCTCTTGTATTTTGTTGGTGATGTTGCTTCTATAGTTCCTGTTTGCTTAGCCAGGTTTTCCATTTCCAGAATTTCCTCAGTTTGTGCTTTTTGTTTGTTTGGTTTGCTTTGCTTCTATTTCTATTTTTCATGTCTTTAACAGTTTTGTTTCTGTCAGCTGTTTGTTTATTTTTTCTTGCTTTTTTTGTTTTGTTTTGTCTTTTAGTATTCTTTAAGAGATTCACAAAACAAACAAAAAAAACCGAGAGAGAGAGAGAGAGAGAGAGAGAGAGAGAGAGAGAGAGAGAGAGAAGTCTTGGTGATATTAGGCCAGGCGATGGTGGCGCACGCCTTTAATCCCAGCACTTGGGAGGCAGAGGCAGGCGGATCTCTGTGAGTTCAAGGCCAGCCTGGTCTCCAAAGCAAGTTCCAGGAAAGGCGCAAAGCTACACAGAGAAACCCTGTCTCGAAAAACCAAAACAAAACAAAAAAAAAAAAAAAAAGAAAGAAAGAAAAGAGATTCACTGATTTCCTCCAGTTTTTTGTTTGTTTGTTTGTTTTGTTTGTTTGTTTGTTTTGGTTGTCATTTCCTCCAATTCTTTAAGGGAATTTTTTTTTCATTTCCCCTTAAGGACCTCTATCATCTGCATAAAGTTATGCTTAGGTTGTTTCCTTGTGTTTCAGCTGTGTTGGAATGTCCATGTCTTGCTGATGTAGTATAGTGGGCTTTGTGGTGTCATATTGCACTGGTTGTTGTTGATTGTATGTTTATATGGGCATTTAGGCATCTGTATTTGAGATGATTAGGTCTTGTCCCTAATTTCTGAGTTTGTCTTTGTTGGATAGGTGTTTTGTTCCTTGGTTTCTGTTTCCTCTTTGGTTTTCTATTCTTTATGGCCTGGATTTCTGGTGGCTGGCAAGATCTTTGGTCTATTTGGGACTCTCTGTCCAAGCAGGGATTTAACCTTCTGGGAGTGAGCTTGGCCTTTGGTGTAGCAGGGTATCTGTGTTCTCCTGACTGGTGTGGGCTGCACTTGACCAGCTGCAGTCTGATCAAACTCCTGTGCCTTGCCTCTGAGTGGCATAAGTCCTTTGGGATTGGGGGCAGGGCCCAGCAGTGGGACTAGGAAGGAGCTGGGATGGTCTGGGGAAGAGTTTCCATGCACAGAATTCAGGAAAGTGGGCACTGGTTCTGGCTGGCCATGGCCTGCACCTGAGTGGTGAAAGTCCCTTGGGGTTGGGCCCTGGGCTTAGAAGCAGGGCCAGTATCCCTTGGGTCCCTAGATCTAGCCTGGTCTTCTGTAAAGCAGTCAAAGGTATGAGCTGGGATATGGAGCCCAAGGGAGGGGATGCAGTTTCGATATTCAATTTCCTTAATTGTAGACAATAAAACTGAATAAGTAAACTAGAAAGTAAAATTAGATAGATAGTGTTCATTAAAATTTCCAGATTGGGACTTCCAAAGTCTCTCTCTCTCTCTCTCTCTCTCTCTCTCTCTCTCTCTCTCTCTCT
>CABHPQ010132364.1:27330-50687 GCA_902168405.1 Peromyscus aztecus | reverse complement strand
GTGTGTGTGTGTGTGTGTGTGTGTGTGTGTGTGTGTGTGTGTTTGTGTGTGTGTGCGCGCGTGTGTTGTATGGCCATAGGGAAGTGGACTATTCTGTTTCTCTCTCTGTTATGCAGAGTTTAAGGAAAATGGCAATAATAACAACACATCTTCAGTACCAGTGAGTATGCCCTAACTGGCAGTCACCGACTGTGGCATCCTCATCCTCAGCCTGTGTTCATATCTTCCCATGGAGGTGGGGTGGGAGGGAGGCGGGGATGGGAGGGAGGTGGGTGGGGTTGGTCAAGGGGAAAGACACCGAGGCTTCAGGGAAAGTTGAGATGTGGGAGAGTGGGAGCTGGGGCCACTTGTTTTGAACCTCCCTGTGTTAACCCGGAGCTCTACAAAGGAAGAACCCATGGGGCAGAGCTTGCCGGGATCATGCTACCAATGTGTGGCACCTGAGAGACACTTGATCAGTATGTGTCCACTCTGTGCCCAGTGTCTTTCTTCCCCTGGAGATGGAGTGTGATGGTGACTGGTATTCCTACACATAACACAGCACCAGCAACATGGAAATCGTTCAGGTTTTGAAATACATAGACAGCAGTGCCCTCATTGTAATTTTGACGAAAACTACAATTGAATTTGCCTTGTGTTGTATTTTTTTCTTGTCTTATATTTTATGTGGTGGAGAAGATGCTTGCATACCCTATTGGGATTGTATGGCTGAGAATTCAAGTCCCGATAGCTAATGTTTTTCAGTGTGTAGATACATGGTTATTCGTCCCCACGTAATTATACTAAGTTTAACCAGGTGTATTCAGCCTGCCTGTGTGGTCTGTCGACGATGGCTTCTCTTGGCTCACTGAGTCTCCCTGTTTCTTTCCTTTTTCCCCTTCCCGACTTAGGCAAGAAGCTATTCAGAAGAAGTAAGTGACCTCAGAGGTGGTGGGTGGGGCCGACTGGAGCATGCTGGGAGTGACACCTCAGAGGTGGTGGGTGGGGTTGACTGGAGCATGCTGGGTGTGGCACTGCTGGGCCCAGGATCAGTGGAAAACTGGTTGACTTGTGCCTTTAAATGACCATGCTCTGGATAGCCTGTTTAAAATTTGAAGAACACAGTGTATTTTAAAGGTGTGCAGGAACTGGATTCACTGCCTGTTAAGTTCTAGAAGTTACAGGGTACAGAGGCCACCCTTAGGAATAGACATCCATTTATATTGGTAATATTCGTAAATAGAGCAAACATACTAAGGTTATTAAATAGTCTCGTTTTATTAGCTGTATTAAGGTTTTGTAAGCCTCTTTTCTTTTTGATTTAAGGCCCCACCGTGTAGCTCAGGCTAACCCGAGCTCACAGTCCTGCCTCTGCTTCCTGAGTGGTGGGTTACAGGTGTGTGCCGCTGCCATGCCCAACTGCACAAACCCTTCCTCGTGGGTTCCTTTCCTCCCAGCCTTGAGCTGGAGTCTTACTGTGTTTCCATGGTGGCCTCAAACTTGGGTTCAAGTGACCCTCCTCTGCTTTAGCCGCCCCAGTAACTGGGACAGACAGGTGTGCCGCAGTGCCAGACTCGGAGTTTAAACACTTCCGAGGCTCACGTGGACCGAGGTCAAGTTTTGACTTAGGTGTAACAAGAGTGATGTGTTAAAGAATAGATCATACAAAGAAATGTCTTTCCTGCCCACTTCAGACAACCCTTTTCTCTGTTTGATTTCCAGTGTTGAACAGTCACCTGACCTGCAGGACCAGCTGAGTCATTTATTGAAGTAGCGTGTCACAATAGCAATTGACTCCTTTGCCTGATGCTGAGGAGGAGGCTGTGTCTTACACAGCCATTAGGCTGTGGGCTTGGTTTCCATTTTCATCTCCAAAAATTCATCTAGAAAAGACTTATGAAAAGAAGCCAGGTGACTGAACTTGGAATCACTTCTTTTGGTTTTTTGAGACAAGGTTTCTCTGTGTAGCCCTGCCTATCCTGGAACTCATTCTTTAGACTAGGCTGGTCTCAGAGATCTGCCTGCTTCTGCCTCCCGAGTGCTGGGATTAAAGGTGTGCACCACCATTGCCTGGCCTTGGAATCGCTTCTTAAATTGAATTAACCCATACTCTTATCAGATATTTAAGTTGTGTTGAATTTCATCTTAAAATAAATAGGTTCAATAATTAGCACTGAAAATAAAAGATAGCTTGTTAAAAGCTGTTACTGTATTGTCTAACGTGATCCTTAAGCACACTGCTCTCTCTCTCTCTCTCTCTCTCTCTCTTTTTTTTTCCCCTGAGGCAGTGTGCTCTGTGTAGCCTGCTGGCTTTGAACTAACAATCCTGCTGCTGCAGCCTCTCAAGTGCTGGGATTACAAATCACTGCACCTGGTCACTGAGTAACAGTCTCAGATACTTGAGAGGCTGAGACAGGAGAATCACTTGAGCCTAGGAAGTTGAGACCATTCAGGGCAATACAGTCTTCCTGTCTCCAAGAAGGGGCGGAGGGAGGGGCTTCTGTTGTGAACACGTGAGACTGATTCGTATTTTAAAAAACTTTTAATCATTCATTCAAGAATTTTTACTTAATGGACACAGAACATGGATAATGGTTGTTGTTTCTCCCTTAGTCACAGCAAATTCTTATGTGAAAATCAGGCCAACGATGTCCTCTCTGGCCAGCTGCAGCCCCTTGCCTTGACCTTTGTTACTGGCTCCTTTCTGTGACTCTTGATTAAGTGACCTTGGTTCATTTTGTAATCATTTATAGCCATTCCATTCCCTTCATATTTGGACGTAACGTCACACAAGTGGATGTGCTGATAATTAAGTTACCAAATGATCTACATAGAGAGACCCCATCTCAAACAAAACACAAAGTCTAAAATACAGGAAACTACAAGTCGCTGTTACAGCTTCATACTTCAGTATACTTCAATCATTAAAGTGTAAGTTAATAAACGTATCACTGACTATGACATGTATAAAATGAATTAGATTTGAGAAGAGTTCTCTCTCAGCTTACTGCTAAAAATTTGATCAATGTAAAAATGTCTGGCGCCTTATAAAGACATGACATTACAAAACTAGTATTTGAAAGAATGTATCCAGATCAATAGGAGGAACCGACAGCCTGCTAAAGGAGCAGCAGTTAAATGGCATTTGCTTGTGGTACCATTTCTCTGCCTTCCACAAACTGTCAAAGAACAGACCCTTTCCATATACGCCCAGCAATAAAACATGGCCATTAAAAGCTGATGAGGTGGCTCAGAAGTTACAAACACTTGCTGCTTTTGGAGAGGGCCCAGGTTCAGTTCCCAGCACCCACTTGAGACAGCTCACAAATGTCTTCAAGTATAGCTCCAAGGGACCTAATGTCCTCTTCTGGACTCCTCAGACACCTGTGTTCACATATACATGCCTGAACACACACAGACATATAGATATACATAATAAAAAGTAAATATTTAAAAAAAATCAGTAAAACATCCATTTGCTAAAGAAAATGTGATTTTTGCCGGGCGGTGGTGGCTCATGCCTTTAATCCCAGCACTCGGGTGGCAGAGGCAGGCGGATCTCTGTGAGTTTGAGGCCACCCTGGGCTACAGAGTGAGTTCCAGGACAGGCTCCAGAGCTACACAGAGAAACCCTGTCTCGAAAAACAAAAACAAAAACAAAAACAAAAACAAAAAAAAGAAAAAAGAAAAAAAAAGAAAATGTGATTTTCATCTAAAAATAAAAAGCAAGATTATATAACAACATTTATGGATATTGATGTTTAAATTTATTTTTATGTGTATAGATGTCTTGCCTGAATGTATGTCTACGTACCACATGTGTGCAGTTCCTGAGGAGACCAGAAGTGTTGGATCTCCTGGAGCTGGAGTTACAGACAGTTGTGAGCCATGACGTGGGTTCTGGGAATGGAACTCAGGTCCTCTGGAAGATCAGCAAGTGCCCTTAACTGCTGAGCCACCTCTCCAGCCCCTGAGGACTCTTAGGGAGGCTGGCTACTTTTGAAAGCTCTACTTTGTTTTCTAATTACAAAGAAGTTCAGGGTAGCCAGGGCTATGTAGTGAAACAGTATCTCAATTTTTCTCTTCTGTTTCTTTGTTGTGTATGTGTGTGTGTGTGGGGGGGGCACACACATGTGGAGGTTAGAGGAGCAACTTGTGAAATCAGTTCTCTCCTTCCATCATGAGGATCCTGGTGGACAAACTCAGGTCATCAGCCATGGTTGCAAGGACCCTTACCTGCTGAGCCATCTTGCCAGACAAAAGCTTTGTCTCTTGAAACATGGCTCTGAACACTTAACCAAAATCTGCCTTCCTGGTCTGTCCTACAAGTGCTGGCCCAGTAGTTTTCCAAACAAGTGTGTGGCAGTCTTCTCAAGACTAACTACCCTTGGAGAGAAGGGACGAAAACAGGAAGTTTTCTATATGTGGTCTTTCTTTTGAATCTTAAAAAATCAACATGGAAGTGGTGGTGCACACCTGTAATCCTGGCACCTGAGGGCAAGAGGACCTGTAGGTCAAGGCTGGCAGCTACAGTGAGTTTGAGACCAGCCTGGACTAAAGATCCTTTCTCAATTTTCTACCTCCTTAAAAAATTAATTTTGCTAATGTTCGATACAGCTTGCCTGAAGAGCTCAGATAGAATGCCTGCCTTCAGCAGAGATGATACACAACACAGAAGCTATGTGTGTGGCTCAGTGGTGGTTCCCTTGCACACATGAGACCCAGGGATCAACCTTGACCACCAGGAAACATCCCCAAAGCCAGAATACAACAAACTGTGACAGCAGAGGCCCTGACTGATCAGAATGATTGCTGGTCACCATCCGACCCAAAATCAGCCCAGTGTACCAGACACCATGAGGGAGAGTGCTGGTAATTAAAGCTGATAATGGTTTATATGGGTGTGGTTACCAAGTGATTCCTGTGACTAACCCACAGACAGAGGGTAGCAGGACAAGTGAAGATGAGCACATCTTCTCTTTGCCCTCTGGCTGAGACAAAGCTGTCACCAGAACAAGGAGAAAGTAACTACTTGGTTCAAAGAGCTCATTTTATGGGGAGAATGTTTTATTTTCCTGTAAAGTGATGTTCAGGAGAGCTTTGTTATGTAAGTGCTAAAAAGTACACGATGCCTATTAAAGTTGTCATTTTTTTACACACTCAATGGTTAGAAATGTCCCAATCTAAAAATATTCCAACAAGGATTGCTTGTGGGTTTTTTTTAATGATTTATTTTTTAAAAATGTTTACCTTTATATTTTTAAAGAGTCAGACATAAACGCCAACTATCCTCCAGGCACTGTGTTGTGTTCTGAGGAAACACTTTGGAGTGGTTAATAATTAGCTCTGCGGCCTTTCGAAAGTTATCTAACTGAGGAAGGTCAGAGCAGGAACTCAAGGCAGGAGTTTGAAGCTCAAACCGTGGAAGGACCCTGCTTCTGCATCTTCTCTGCTGCTCAGGCCCAGCTGGTTTTCTTGCACAACTGCCCAGGGGGTGCCCCTTAATGATTGATTTTTATTTTATGTGCTTTGATGTTTTTCCTACATGTGTATCTGTGAAGGTGTTGGACCCCCTGGAGTTACAGACAGTTGTGAGCTGCCATGTGTTGCTGGGAATTGAACCCAGGTCCTCTGGAGGAGCAGCCAGTGCTCTTAACCACTGAGCCATCACTCCAGCCCTGGGTTTGTTTTTAAACATTTAAAAGAAAACTTTACATTTATTTATTAATTACTATTATTTTCCATTATTATTATTGTTATTGTTGTTGCTGTTGTTATTTTCCAGACAGGGTTTCTCTGTGTAGCATTGGCTTTCCTAGAACTCATTCTGTAGACCAGGCTGGTCTCGAGCTCACAGAGATCTACCTGCTTCTGCCTCCCCAGTGCTGGGACTAAAGGCATGCACCACCACAGCCCGTCAACTTTACATTTATTTGTGCATGTATGTATGCATGCTATGGCCTGCATGTGGCAATCAGAGGACAACCTTCAGGAGTTGGTTCTCACGTGCATTACAGGGATGGAAATGAGGTCCTCAGTCTTGGTGGCAGGCACCCTTACCCACTGAGCCATCCCATTGCTCCCTATTAACTTTCAATAGCAATTGACAGCAGGGAATTGGAAACTTACTAGATGGACTTCAACATTTCTTCCTGAAATGACATGGGATTGAAAACAGGAAGATAAATTTCCTAAGAGTCCACTTTCCTATCTAGACATCCTTCCATTTATGCTGCTGCATCTCCTTATCTTGATGCATGACAATGTTTGATTCAACCACAAAGCAAGTAAGACCTACAAACAAATGCAGGGGGATTGAGATGGCGTAGCTGTAAAAGCTAAAAGCATTTGCCACAGGAGCCTGATGCTGGATCCCTGGAACCCACTGTGGAAGGACAGAACTAACTTGTGAAAGTCTCCCGTCTCCCTCCATACATGGGCTGTAGTGCTCATGCATGCATGCACACACCAAACAATATAAAAGACGTACAGAAGCAGTGGTGGGAACAGAAACACTTTTTTTTTTGTTTTTTTCGAGACAGGGTTTCTCTGTGTAGCTTTGCGCCTTTCCTGGAGCTCACTTGGTAGCCCAGGCTGACCTCGAACTCACAGAGATCCGCCTGCCTCTGCCTCCCGAGCGCTGGGATTAAAGGCGTGCGCCACCAACGCCCGGCTCAGAAACATTTTTTAAAAATGCATCCTGCTGGCTATGTGTCTCAGCAGGTAAAGGCACTTGCTGGCAGGCCCTACGACAGAGTTCTATCCCCGCCCACAGTGTGGAAGTAGAGAACCAACTTCCTAAAAGCCCCTTGCTGCACATGTACCAGGGCTCCCCCACCCCACAGATACATCAGATGTAATATAAACAAAAACAGTCTGAGGAGAAGTGGCAGTACATGGAAATACATCTAAACTGTTGAGTTATTGTAGTAGTGCGTTTGTGCATACAACTGAACAGTGGCCACAGGGTTAAGAGTTCACCTGTAATACATTCCAGAAAAAGCAAAGCTGCAGGGGTAGAGAACCAAGTCTCTGTGTTTGCCTAGGTGCGGGGTGTGGAAGGAATTTCCTACCAAGGGGCACATATAAGCTTTCTGAACTAGAGAACCACTTTTATTTGTGTGTATGTGTGTGTGGTTGTGGTGGTGGTTGAGACAGGGTTTCCCTGTGTAGCCCTGGCTGTCCTGGAACTAGCTTTGTAGATCAGGCTGGCCTCAAACTCAGAGATCTGCCAGCCTCTTCCTCCAGTCTCTGTCTCTTGAGTGCTGGAATTAAAGGCTCAGCACCACGCCTGATACCTGCAAAATTCGGAGAGCTGTGCGCTAAGGAAGGTGAATGTTATAGACATAAATGACATCTCAGTGAAGGACTTAATGAGCCGGATGGAGGAAAGGTGATTTCATTCCGCAAGGAGGAAAATAGACATGGGTGTTCATTTAAGGCACACACAGAATTTATAGATGAAACTCTGGAGCAGTAAAGGAAGATGTTAGCTAATAAAACCATTATACGGGATGCAAGGACTCCAAGGTGACAATGAGACTCAGTAGTGTGTAGGGCTAGACGGCTGCGGCCGGCTTTGCACCGCTGCGCGGTTGCAGGTCAGCCAGGAGGCGTGGCCTCGGCGCTGCTCCCGAGCGGAGTTGGGTTATCCCAGGTGTCGGAACGTGGAGATCGTGAGTCAGTGAGTAGCAACTGCCTTCCGTCCAGTCCCTTTCTGACCTCTGCCTTCCCACAGGCCCACAGCGCCCCCCACCCTGCTCCCACCTCTGGGCAGGGCCTGCCTGAGCCTCGCTGAAGGCCTCAGTTCCCGTCCACTCCGCCCTGTGTGCTGCTGGCCTCCATCTTGCCCGCAGCCGGGTCCCTCTCAGTGTGGCCACCCGGTTTAGCCTCTGTTCTCCCCTTTGTCAGTGGCCGCTCCCCGAGACGCCGAGATCCACAGGGACGTTCAGGTGAGGGTCCAGGGAATGGCTGGCATGAGTTCGCTGGTCCATGGGAGTCTTGCCAGCAAACAGCTTCTGCTCGCAGAGCACTCTGGGGGAGAGCAGGCTGGGACGTGGGCAAAGGTCGGTGGGCTGGAATTAAGCTGTAATTGTGAGTGTGGCAGAGGCCTGGAGCTCTGCAGGCAACAACTCCAGTCCATTTTCTCCTGGCTTCTTTCTCCTCTTTGCCTGTTGAGTCAGATCTACTACGGGAATGTACTGAAGACATCTGCAGACCTCCAGACTAATGCTTGTGTCACCCCAGTCACTTTGGTCCCCAAGTACATCCGGGAAACTCTGAAGAATGTACATGAGGACGTTACCTCGAGGTAGAGTGTATATGCTGTTTCCAAGAAGCCTCCCGACTGCAATTTTCCCATACTGGCCACTAGGGAATTTAGCCATTTCTGTTGGCCATCCTGCTTCCCATATCTACTGTGAAACCCCCAAAGCTGGCCACTGAGCTTCTTGTGCCTCCGCTGAAGACCCCTCAAAGATGCTCTCCATCTCTTTCCTTCCATTTTAGGAGACATTCAAGCTCCTTGAACCCTGACAGACTTTCAAGTTTTTAATAGATTAGCTCACACTTTCTAAACAGTCATGGCTCCTGATCTTTCCTTTCCCTGCCATAGTATTGCCCACCCAGAGAGCAGTTATCAAAGAGGGTACCTTACCCCCTGCCTCTCCAACACCTCAGTGAAGCCCTCCTGGGGTCATGAAGCCTTCTTCCGCCAGGCTCTACAGCACCCACTCCCAGTGGCACTCACTGTCAGTCAGCCATGGGAATGGTTTTCCATACTGTTGTTTTTACCTCTCAAGTTACAGTGCGTGCACCTGGGGGGCAGAATACCTTTCTTGTTCAGCAGCCAGAGCCTTAGATGTATTTATTCAACAAGTATTTTAGATGGTTTTCTTGAGTCTCGCCACCTTGCACAGTGCTGGTGGACCCGGCTATGGCAGACATGGTTCCGGTTTAGTGGGAGAGACAAGATAGTGATGTAAGTGGGTGATGGAGGAACAGAGGGAGGAAGCAGAGCTTTACTACTGGAGAATTTGCTAGTCTGTTTTTAAAACACATCTTTTCCATTTCTCAGGTATTATGGCTGTGGTCTGGTTGTCCCTGAGCTCCTGGAAAACTGCCGGATTTTGGATCTGGGTTGCGGAAGTGGCAGAGACTGCTATGTGCTTAGCCAGCTAGTTGGCGAGAAGGGACATGTCACTGGAATAGACATGACTGAGGTCCAGGTAACGCAAAGATTTGGAGGAAAAGGAGGAGAGGTTTCTCCAGATCATCTTCGAGGCCTGAAACTGCTTCCCGCCTTTCTTCATGGTATTTAAGAAGGCTGGGGTTTTGTTGCTGCCTCTAGTGACCTAGAAGTTGAAGACATTGACAATCAGTGACTGTCCTGGAGAAGTCAGTCAGGGGTTTAACCCAGTGGTACTTCCTCTTCTCCTTTCTTCATCCTTCTGGCCAGAAAGATCTGTCGTTGGATGAGAGATTACCTCAGGCAATACTCACCTAGTTGGGAACTTCTGTCCCAGGCTGTTGCATAACTTACAGGGCTCACGAATCTTGTGTGTCTCTCCAAAATAACCCAGGGCAGGGGGAGCATATGGCATTAGTAATAGGACAGTTTTTAGGGAAAAATATTTATTTTTTAATAGTGTTGATTACCAAATCTGTATCTTTCTTTCTCTAGGTGGAAGTGGCTAAAACCTATCTTGAGCACCACATGGAAAAATTTGGTTTCCAGGCACCCAATGTGACTTTTATTCACGGCTGCATTGAGAAGTTGGCAGAGGCTGGGGTGCAGAAGGAGAGCTACGACATTGTTGTGTAGGGCTACAGCCTTTCCGCTATGAGTAAAGCCCAGCTCAGTTTGAGCACATACATGCTACCACTCTTTGAAGAATTAAACTAGGGGCTGGAGAGATGGCTCAGTGGTTAAGAGCACTGACTGCTCTTCCACAGGACCTGGGTTCAATTCCCAGCACCCACATGGCGGCTTGCACCTGTCTGTAACTCCAGTTCCAGGGGATCCCACACCCTCACACAGACATACATGCAGGAAAAACACCATGCACATATAGTAAAAATAAATATTTTTAAACGTTTAAAAAAGAAAAAGGAATTAAACTGAACTTAGCAGGCCTTCATAAAGGAAGGAAGCTGTAATGAGCTCTCTATGGTCCACTAGCAACAAAACACAGCTGCCTGAGAGAGAACTTAAAGTTGCCAGGCATGTCTAGCCTCTGGCGTAACCATGGGGTCAAGGATAGCTATGCATCCAACCCAACACAAAAGCATACACTCAAAATATTATGAGTTTGTTTTGTTTTGTCCCTCAACTGGGCATTTGTTGGTAAGTTAGGAGGAGACAAAGTCATGTTGCAGTGTGAACACAGCTGCCCACCAACCTAAAGCTGGTGAGCTCCCCAGACCAGCCAGACCACAGCCTGCGCTCCCACGATGCACACTCACCTCTTATCTGGAGTGTAACGGTGGGTCATGTGGCAAGAACTTTGTATTGGAGCGTTTCCTAATTGTGTGCACATCAGCGTGTACTCACCCAGACTTTGATGATCCAACCCACCGCACTCTTAGGCTGTGTGGTGTACACCATAGAGCCAGCCTGTTGATACCAGGGCCCAACGAACAGAGCAGTCCAGACAACAAGAGGTGATGCTATCCAGGGTTGTGGTGGCCGCTCAGGACGTGCGAGGTTGCTGTTGAAAGCCTAGCAGACTGTTTTACAGCGTGTTTTCTTGTAAGCAGAGTAAATTCACCATAAAAGAACGATAAAAGCATCATAAACAAAGGCCAGGAGTATCATTGTTTGTATGTGTTGTACTTTTCTACAGCCGGCAGTCCGTAAGGTGTGGACGCCAGCCTCATCACAAACACTTGGCTAATGTACTATGGCCTTGTTCTGGGTGTTGCTCTACTAGACAATTACAGGCTTTATTGTAATTTTATGAGACTACCATCATCTATGTGGTATTCTTTTTTGTTCTGTTTGTTTTGAGACAGGGTCTCACTATGTAGTTATGGCTGGACTGGAACTTGCTATGTAGACCAGGCTGACCTTGAATGCACAGAGATCTGCTTGCCTTTGCTTCCTGATTAAAGGCATGCACCACCACATTTAGCAACAACTGCATTTTTTTTTCATGGCAAATTATGGTGTTTTGTGTTTCTCATTTTCCTGAGTCATTGTTAAATCATGCCCAAGTGACAGGATTGGGCTTTTTTTTTTTTTTTTTTTTTTTTTTTGATGCTGGGAATTGAACCCTAAAGAAGCATTTAACCATTAAGTTACATACCTAGCCTCAAATGAAAATACTGGGACAGCTGCTTTTGAGGGATTTGAACACCTGCCATGATAGGCATCGAGTCCGGGTTTTGTTTCCTTGCCTGGTGAATATCAGGACAAAACAAGAACCACGCGTCATATTCCTGCACTTTGTACTCACTACTTGCTTACAGATATGTCTTAAACAACTTGCCTAGCTCCCTTGTCTCGGGAAAAGTTGAGTATGGGGAAGAAAGGAGAGTCAGGAAGAAGCAGGTAACTCTGCTGGTAAGATGGAGGCCCCTTTTGGGTCTTCAAGGATTTGAGTCCTTCAACATCTGCTCTTTTTTCCCCTTATTGTTTTTTAGATCCAATTGTGTTATCAACCTTGTCCCCGATAAAGAACAAGTGCTTCGGGAGGTGTATCACGTGCTCAAGGTGAGGGCAGGAGGGAGACATAATCTGTTAACACCAGAGAGGGCTGACAGGATCACGTTCTCTTCTGGAACTAAGAATTCAAACTCTTGATTTATGCACCAAGTTAAGGGGGAGCCAAGTTGGTCATGGTGGAGGATCAGGAGTTCAAGGCCAACTCTCTGAGATGCTGTTTCAAAACACAAACAAAAATGTGCAAAAAAGTCGGGGTGGGGTGGTATGGGGTGAGAGCAATGCCCTAGACAGGGCATATTTTCCTCTCAGGCTGCTGGTGATTGACTGTTAGAACATTCACCTTCTTTCCTGTTGCTCCTGGTTACTGTTGATTTTGGCTCTCAGGTAACACCTGCGGAGTCACCAGAACCTGTTGACTCACTGAAAAGTTTCTATGAATTTGCCTTTTCTAGGACAGACTCTGTTTCTCAATGATACTATTCTGATGCCAGGATATCTTATCTATGGAAAAATCTAAGATGGAAGTTTTATATGGATGCCTTTTTAAAAAAGGAAACTTCCAGGAGCTTCCTGTCCTTCCTGCCCATGAAAGGATTTGTTTCTTGGTGCTAGAAAACAAAGCATTCTGGGATTTGGAGGCCTGAAGGTGTAGTTCAGGGGCAGATGTGTGATTAGCATACACAAGGCTCAATCCTTAGCACTCTGAAATGAATTCTGAGATTTTGGCTTACGGAGCTATTACATTGCTCAATAGAAGTATCTATATAAGGGCTCGGGTGGGGGTTCAGTGGTTAAGAGCACTGGCTGCTCTCTCAGGTCAGGCTGGCCTCAAACTCAGAAATCCTCCTGCCTCTGCTTCCTGAGTGCTGAGATTAAAGTCATGCACCATTACTGCCTGCCTTCATTATTGTATGCATGCAGGCCAGAAGAGGGCACCAGATCTCATTATAGATGGTTGTGCTACAAATGTGGTTGCCGAGAATTGAACTCAGGACCTCTGGAAAAGCAGCATGAGCCCTTAACCTCTGAGTTATCTTTCCAGCCCCATGAACTTGGTTCTTCTACATCAGTGGTTCTCAACTTGTGGGTGGTGACCTCTTTGTGGGTTGCATATCAGATATCCTGAAAATCAGATATTTACATTACGATTCATAGCAGTAGCAAAATTACAGTTATGAAGTAGCAATAAAGTATTTTATGGTTGGGTCAGCAGAGCATGAGGAACTGTGTTGCAGTGTTAGGAAGGTTGAGAACCACTGTTCTAATCTATTTGAACCCTCACATTTTGTTCTTTTTTAAAGAATTTTCCTGATAGGACAAATCTTTTATGTTACTTTATTATTATTATTATTATTATTATTATTATTATTATTTTGACATGTGGTCTCTTACTGAACCTGGAACTCACTAAGTTGGGTAGAATTGCCAGCTGATCAGCTCCAGGGACTTAGCTGTGGACCCCATCAGAGCTGGGGTCATAGATGCGAACCACCCCTGGTTTTCGTGGATGCTGGGGACCAGAACTCAGCAGGTGCTCACATAGCAGCAAGCACTTTACCCACAACCCATCTCTCCAGCCCTTATCACTGTTTCCGTACATGCAAACAGTGCACACAGGTGACAGTCACCTCCCTTCATCCTCTCCTGCTCCTCCCCTTCCTGTTGGCTCCCTCCTTTCCGAGTCTTAGAAAGCAACTTTATGTTGCATAGGACACTGGAAAATTAAACACCTCGGGCCCTGTGTGTTGATTTTAATGATGGTGACAGCTGTTACTTGTTCAAGGGTCAGCTTGATCAGTATCAGCTCAAACACTGGAATTTTGAAGTTGCTTTCCTAAAAATCAATTTTTTTTTTTTTTTTTTTTTTTTGTTATCTGGAATGAATGTAATCTTTAACCTTGCTCAGACATGTGCTGCTCTTTTTCAGTACGGTGGGGAGCTGTATTTCAGTGACGTCTATGCTAGCCTTGAAGTGCCAGAAGACATCAAGTCACACAAGGTTTTATGGGGTATGCATTCTTGCTTTATTTACATCAGTGATTATTGACTAGTGTAGAGCTCCATCCTGCAAGTACATTGGGGTGAGACCACTGGCTGGGAGAGCAAATGGCGTAAGGCCAGAAGGTTCGATCCTTGTCTACCACCCAGAAACAATATGAGGGCCGGTGAGAGGGCTCAGTGGGAAGAGGCGCTTGTGGTTCAAGGCTGGCAATCTGAGCTTGATCCCTGGAACGCATGTGCAGGTGGAAGGAGAGAACCGATTCCACAGAGCTGACCTCTGACCTGCACATGTGCACTGTGGCACAAATGCCCATGTGCCCCCCCCCACCACTATAAATAAACTTTTTAAAAAAGTGACATAATCTCAGGCAGTTTAATTAATCTGTTATTGTTTCTCTAAACTGTAAAATGAAAATAATAACAGACTACTTTAAAAAGCTATTCTGAAGAATAAATGAGATAGAGTATTTATTCCTTTATTGCCACATAAGAATTTCTAGACGTTAAGGAGATAAATGCATGCTCATGATCGAATTTTGCATTTAAGCTGGCAGTGGTGGTACATTTCTGTGACCTCAGCTCTTTGCAGATGAAGCAAGAGGAACAACGTTCGCTCAAGGCTGGCGCAGGCTGCACGATGAGACATCGTCTAAAAAACATCTCAATGTAAACAGATCGTGTTAACATTTTTCTTATTATACAGTAATATAAATGAGTAATTTTAAAAGCAGGAAAATGGCCTATGAGGTGACTCAATTGGTAAATCACGTTCTTTCCATGCCCGATGAGCTGAGTTCGATCCCCAGAACCCATATAAAAAGGTGCATGGAGAGAGTAGATCTCTGATCTCCATATGTGCCTTATGGCATTTGTGCCTCACCCGAGAAGATGTGCGTGCACACCCGCGCACGCATACGCACGTGCACACACACACACACACACACACACACACACACACACACACACACGGAAGAGATGGCTCAGTAGGTAAAGACGCTTGCGGCCAAGTCTGACAGCCTGAGTGTGATCCCCAGAATCCCCATGGTAGGAGAGGACTAACTCTGGAGCGTTGTCATCCGGCCTCCACATGTACACTGTGGCATGTGCTGTCTCTGATACACACAAAAGACAAACACAGATACATACATGCATGCATGCATGCATACATACATACATGCATACATACATACATACATAAGCCAAGTATTGTTGCACACCTTTAATTCTAGCACTTGGGAGGCAGAGGCAGGCAGAGCTCTATGAGTTCAAGGTCTAGCATACATAGAAAGTTCCAGGCCAGCCAGGGCTACATAGTGAGAGCCTATCTCCAAAAAAGCAAGATAGTAAATAAGCAAAATAATTAAAACAAAACATTCTAAAAAATACAAAAAATATATTTCCTAAGTCCCAACATTTTAAAAAATTTCTTAAGTGGGTATTTTGCCTGCATGTAGGTCTGGTACCTGTGGAGGCCATATGAGGGTGTCCAATCTTCTAGAACTGGAGTTAGAGACAATTGTGAGCTGCTATGTGGGTTCTGGGAATCAAACCTGGGTCCTCTAGAAGAGTAGCCAGTGCTCTTAACTTCAGACCTATCTCTCCAGCTCTGGTCTAAACATGTATAAACAGTATTATACAACTGTGTTGTTCAGCTTGAAGTGTTTGTTTACTGGTGACGGTTAAGTTTGTCTCCAACTTTTTGGTGTAACACATAAAACTTGTACGAATATCTTTGTACTTGAAGAAAGTCTGTAAAAATGCCTTGTGAATGTTAGTAGCAGTTATTGTTCTAGTAATAGATCGTTATGGGATTCATCTGGAGTTAAGAGGCAGAGTTTATGCCGTTTTATTCCCACTAACTTTCAGAGTGTGGATTAACACACACACACACACACACAAGTATTGTGATTGTGCCTTAGTAGAACCAACACATCATAACTGTCCTGAAAACGATTCTCAGAGACCATTAGCTAACAAATTCTGGGTTTGGTCATCACTCTCTAGGCCTTGTGGATACTTCCAGGCCCTTTTTCTAGGCCCTATTTTTTTGTTTTAAATTTATTATAATCATTTTTTTTTCTTTTTTAGTTTTTTAAGAGAGACAGGCTTTCTCTGTGTAGTCTTGGCAAGTTCCAGGACAGCCTACATCACCACAGATGTAGCTTAGTTGATAGAGGGCTTACCTAGCATGCTCCAAGTCCTAGATTGGATCCCCAGCACCACATAAAAGCAAATGGGGTGGTACATATCTGTAATCCCAGCACTTGGGAGGTAGAGTGAAGAGTTCAAAGCCAGCCTGGGCTACATGAGAACTTGTCGCAAAATAAAGAAATAATAGTAATAATGAAGATAATAGCTGGGCATGGTGGTGTATGTCTTTAATCCCAGCACTAGGGAAACAGAGGCAGTCAGATCTCTATGATATTGTGTACCCTAATAAATGTGCCTGAAGATCAGAGGACAGAACAAGCCACTAGATTAAACATAGGAGCCAGGCAGTGGTGGCACATGCTTTTAATCCTAGCACTCGGGAGGCAGAGATCCGTCTGGATCTCTCTGAGTTCAAAGCCATCCTGGACTACATGAGATTGATTCAGTCTAGGAGAGAAACAGCCAGGCAGTGGTGGCACACACCTTTAATCCCAGTATTTGGGAGTCACACGCCTTTAATTCCAGCACTTGAGATCTCAAGCCTCTGCTACCAGTATTTGGGAAGCACACATGCCATTAATCCCAGCACTAGGAAGGAAGTGAAATGGCTGGGCAGGGAAAGGTACATAAGGCGTGAGGAGACAGGGACTAGGCCCTTTCAGCTGAGGACTCAGAGGCTTTCAGTCAGAGGATTCGTGGAAACAGAATCTCGCCTTCCATTCAGCCTGAGGATTCGGTAGTGGTGAGAAGATTCTCTAGTGGCTTGTTCCTTTGTCTCTGATCTTTCAGTGTTTACCCCAATATCTGACTTTGGGTTTTTATGTAAGATCATTTAGGAATTTGTGCAACATACATCCTTCACTCTTGTGGTTTTGTTTTATTGAGAAAGAGTCTCACACTCACCAGGGATGAATGTGGACTCTTCATTATCTTCCTCTATCTTCCACATGCTGGGGTTCCAGGTGGGCGCCTCCATGACCAGTTAGGTCCTACATCTTAATACGATGTCCTAGTTAATTGTACAGGTTATAATTGTCTACAATGCTGCTCTAAGTACTGATTGCTCTGTAA
This sequence comes from Peromyscus aztecus, assembly GCA_902168405.1. Lineage (NCBI taxonomy): Eukaryota > Metazoa > Chordata > Mammalia > Rodentia > Cricetidae > Peromyscus > Peromyscus aztecus. Next base: position 33,820 of record CABHPQ010132364.1, on the reverse strand, counting down.
TTTTTCTCTTAAGGTGAATGCCTGGGTGGTGCTTTGTACTGGAAGGATCTTGCCATCATTGCCCAAAAAATTGGGTTCTGTCCTCCGCGTTTGGTCACTGCTAATCTCATTACAGTTCAAAACAAGGAACTAGAAAGTGTTATTGGTAAGAAACAACAGCAGAGACCCTGTGACTGCCGTGGGGATGGTTTCTGTTCAGTGCTTAGTTAGTTTAAGGAGCAATTATTTTTTTAAATGAGCATTAGTGTTTTGCCTGCATGTATGTCTGCGGGAGGGTGTCAGGTCCCCTGGAACTGGAGTTACAGACAGTTGTGAGCTGCTATGTGGGTGCTGAGAATTGAACCCAGGTCCTCTGGAAGAACAGTCAGTGTTCTTAACCACTGAGCCACCTCTCCAGCACCCTTATAGAGTGATTCTTACCGAGGGAAACTGCATCATCTGAAAGTGTCCGCCTTGTCTCCTGAATAATTTCAGCTCCTCCCTCAGAGGGATATTTAATAAAGTATTTTATTTCAGTAAAGAGACTGAAGTGCCCAGAAAGAGAATTGATGGCGTGCAGTAAAGAAATTCCCCTTCACAGTGTGCTCCGTCCTCATTTGTTGAATGCCGCCGCCGGGGTGCAGGAAGTGAGCCCTGTGTGTCTGCTTTCAGGTGACTGTCGCTTTGTGTCTGCCACGTTTCGACTCTTCAAACTCCCTAAGACAGAACCAACTAAAAGATGCCGTGTTGTTTACAAAGGAGGAGTCACAGGGCATGAAAGAGAACTAATCTTCGATGCAAATTTCACATTCAAGGTAAAACAACAGCCCATGGGGTGGCAGTGTGGCTCAATAGTAGAGCACTTGCCCGCGTATGCAAGGCCCCATGTTCCATCTTCAGCTTTTTGGGGTGGGCAAGACTGGTACCCGTTATTTCTGTAGCGTTCTTACCCTTGTGCCTCCCCCCCCCCCCTTCCCAGCCACAGCACCTTTCCTGGTTCTTCAATTTGACCTTAAATTGCTTCTCACGATTCTGATGTTGGTTGGTTTGTGTGTAATTTTGTTTTTCCCTTAATCGAAGTCTTCCTTTTCCTTACAATAGAATAATAAACTTTTTATACTTTCTTTGACCAGTGATTCAAAGGCATAGAAATTAACAGACCTTTTTAATTAGTTTAAATATTTTAGGTTTAATAAGTGCTTCAGGTTTGGAATTCCTAATAAGAACGTATTATCGGAACGAATACCCAGTGGCAAACCCTGTAAGATGCTGGTGTAGAGGGCAGGGTTATCTTCAGAGCACCTCAGCTCTTGAGAGGAGGGCAGAGACACTCTGCTTTGTATTTCTGTGACATCATTAGATGTCTGCTTGATTTTCCTTCCATGAGGACTTTGTCAAATGTCCATTACATGAGGTCCGCAGCCTTTGGATATTTTGACATATTTACTCATTCTGGGCCGCATCCTGGAAGGCCACCTTTTAAGATTCTGCACGGCTGTCAGACCCTCGGATAATGAATGGCATCTCTGCCATTCCAGCGATGCGCTCCTGTTCCATCTGTCCCTTCAGAAAACTCACTTGGCTCCCCAGAAGGCTCCCAGGAGCCTTTTTGGGTCCCCTTTGTCTTTTGGCCTCTTTCTCGCTCCGGGCTGTCTCCTGCGCTTCTCCAGCCTTCTTGAGTCTTCCTCTCCTTTCTTTAGACTCTCGCTGTTCACATTCAGTGTTCTGCAGTTTTCTAGGCATCCGCTGAATTTCTTTCAGTCTTCATCATAATCCAGTTTACAGGCAAAGGCAAGATGGCAGGCTCTTCTCTCCAGTGCTCTAAGAGTCTGCATGCGTGGGTTTTATTTCAGTGGCTTTGTCATTGTCTTGAATGGAGGCATTTGGCTTTTGTGAGATGATAAGGACACTGACTTCCTTGACGCACTGAGTGGCCATCATTTAGGGCTTTGGTGACGGTCTCTTATGTGTATTTATTAAGTAAATCAGAAAAGAATTTTTCTCAATATTATAAAAATATTTTAATTGCATTAAGGCTAAAAAAAATTGTACAATAATGCCAGGTGGTGGTGATGAACACCTTTAATCCCAGCATTCAGGAGGCAGAGGCAGGTAGATCTCTGTGAGTTTGAAGCCAGCCTGGTCTACAGAGTGAGTTCCAGGACAGCTGGAGCTATTACACAGAAAAACCCTGTCTTGCAAAAACAGACAAACAACCCCCCCCCAAAATCTAAGTTTATTTTAAGTGTGTGGGGGCGGGTTATGCACGTGAGTACCGTGTCCACAAAAGCCCGAAGTTGTTGGATCCCCTGGACCTAGAGCTGCAGGTACTCAGGAACCACCTGACTGGGTGCTAGGAACCCAACTCAGGTTGTCTAGAAAAGCAGCAAGCACTCTCAACCACTTTTCAGTTCCTCCTCTTATCTATTATTACTTGCATGTGTTTATGTGTGTGCACATGTGTGTGTTTATACACGTGTGGAGGTTGACTTTGTCTTCATGGATCATTCTTCATCCTTTCTATTGAGGTTCCTTGAACCTAAAGCTTGCTGATTTGACTAGTCTAGCTACCAGCGTGCTTCAAGGATTTCCTTTTTTTTAAACTCCTGAGACAGGGTTTCTCGGTGTAGCCCTGGTTATTCTGGAACTCACTCTGTAGACTGGGGTGGCCTTGAACTCAGAGATCCACCTGCCTCTGCTTCCCAAGTACTGGGGTTAAAGGCGTGCGCCACCACCGCCCAGCTGCTTCAGGGATTTCTTGTGTCCAGATTCCAGCAGTAGGGTTCCAGGCAGGCTGCCATGCCCACATGGCGTTTATGTGGATGCTGAAAATTCGAACTCTAGTCCTCATGCACACGACAAGTGCTTTCCCTGAGCCGTCTTCACAGCTCCAAGCATCCTTAAAAAAAAAAAAAAAAAGATTGACTTCTTTCTGTGTATGTTTTGTCTGTGTGTGTGTGTGTGTGTGTGTGTGTGTGTGTGTGTGTGTGTGTGTACCACATACAAGCCTAGTGCCCATAAAGGCCAGAAGAGGTCATTTGATCCCCTGGAACTGGAGTTAACAGATGCTTGTAAGCCACCATGTGGGGGCTGGAAACTGAACCTGGGTTCTCTGTAAGAACAGCACCCCAAATGTATACACTCGTACATAAAAAGAAAACTCACTGTAAAACTGTATGTTGTTCTGTTTCGTCAGCAGCCTCGAACTTTGAATTGACTGTGTCTGATCATTTTCTCTTTAGCTTGATTTAATCTTGTGTTCTTTTGTTTATTGTGGCCACAGGAGCGATGGGTTGTACTAGATACACAATGTATAACCTAGGTGTGTACAAGGCGATAACATCTAAGCTTGTGTGAGTACAAATGTATGGTGTTCACATAGTGACAAAATAGTGTAATGGCAGGCATACTTCTTTTAAAACACACATACCCCTGATATACATATGTCAATTATAGACATGATAACTCCTGCCTTAAATATTTCAGCCTGCATCTCATACGAATGAAATATTTTTCTAATTACAATACTATGATCACATCTAAGAACTTGGATAAAGCTTCATTCAGACGTTCTATAGAGAGACCAGTGAACATATGGAAAAGCAGTATGGATTGAGAGACCAGTGAACATATGGAAAAGCAGTATGGCATAGCAGTGTCATGTAATCAAGCCGTTTGTAAACAGGAGGCTTTGTTTTCTCAATGTAGAAAAGTACAGTCTTTGGAGTCAAATACCCAGGCTCATATTCTAGCTCTGAAAAAAGCAGAATGTTATTGATGCAAAAATGAAGTTCTTACCTCAAAGAGATAAGAGCTGGTTTATTTTGGAACCAAATATGATGACCCTAGTCCAAGGAACATAGGTTCAGATTTCCTTAAACAGCACATCACACTATGGGAAAGGTTCCAGAACAAAGACATTTATAAATCAAAGTCTCTACCAAATACATTGGTGGAAGCCACAGGTAGGCGGGTGGTGGTAAGCCAAATGGGGGAATATTCTGCTATAGGTTTCTGATGCTATTTGATGACATTCTTGATTTTGGGTTGGTGAAACTGATGGTCTTCTGAGAATACATTGTAAGGTTCAATAGTCAGAAGATTGTTAGGGTAGACACTGGTGTGGGCAACAGATGTATGTCAGGGGACTAAAAACACACCAAGATGATCTGGTTCTGGCCTGCGGCATTTTTACTCTCCACAGTCTTGACGTTCAATCATTTGGCCTTGTAGACTCTTGAACATGGGTGCACAGACAGCGTTTCTCCACACACCTCTCCTCCGCATCCTCCTCCACCTTCCTTCTGCTTCTTCTTGGGTCTTCACAGTTCCCCCTGTTGGCCAAGCATCACATTTTGTGCATGCCAAGGCCCAGTATTGTTTCTGTCCTGTGGTGCTGGGAAGGCTTGTTCCTAGAATCTGATAGAAATGAGGCTGAGTAGGCATGGAAGGAGTCTTCAGGAGAGAGAAAAAATTGGTAAGATTTTTAAGGAAGAAATCCCTGGATCCTATCACCGAATCTACCAGCCATGATCTGGGTCTGGTTTTGTTTCTCTTTTTCACTCCTGTATCTGACATTATGTTTATATATGATATATAATAGACTCTAACACCTAGAATTAAAATAATAAATAACACAGTGTGGCCTAAAGAAGCAAAAGTATTAGATGAGAAAAGCAAGCATTTTAACCAGCCAAGGAATCCCTGGATGTCTCCATTCTCCTTAACCAGACTGAGTGCCTGTCTCCCCACACTCATGGTCTTCTCCCTTATGAATTATTTTATAATTATTTTATAATAACCGAACCAGGGTCCTCTGGAAGAGCAGCAGGTTCTCCTAACTATTGAACCATCTCTCTAGCCCCCATCTTTAGTTTTGATATAACCTCTAAAAATTTTAAATTGCTTTTCCATTTATTTTTTTATCATCTTTTAACTTAGATGCAGTTCTATGTAGAGGTCTTATAAGTTTTGTAAATTACTAATTTTATTATTTATTTTTAAAGACGATTTAAATGCCAGTTAAAGCAGATTCATATTTATGATTTAAAAAGTTTTTTTCTAATTGAACTGGGTGTGGTGCATGTCTTTAATCCCAGTACTTGGAAGTTAGAGGCAGGAGGATCTCTAAGAGTTGGAGGCTAGCCTGGTTTCAAAAAAAGGAAAAAAAAAAACCAGAAAAATTGTATTACCTAGGACTTAGTTAGTGTGCAAAATAAACCAACTTAGAGGTTTATTTAGCGGGTCTGGAGAGATGCCCAGTGGTTAAGAGTGTTTGTTGTACTTGCAGAGGACCTGAGTTTCCTTCCCAGCCCTACATGATATCTTACAACTACCCGTAATCCCAGTTCTGTTGGATCTTGCAATTTGAATTTACATGCTGGAATTAACTAGCTGGAATACCAAGTAATCTGTTTTTTCCAAACATTTCCCTTTACCTTAGATATGTAAGGAGTGTCGGGGGAAAAAAAAAGACTCCCAACAAATGATCAAACCAAACTATTGTTAGAAACCAAATGCCTTCTGGATCTAGAGCAAACAAACAGGGCAGAAACCTAAAAACTTTCAAAACAAACAACACTTTGCGAGCAAACAAAACCAGATAGTCAACAAATGGGATTCCAAGAACCAGTTCAGAATAAACAAATGGATGAGCATCCAAAGCAGAGGCCAGCCTAGAAGGACTCATCAGAAGATGCCAGAGGAGGCAATACAGGATGCTTAGATGCAGGGTCCTCATTATGGGATTTTTGTTTTGTTTTGTTTTGTTTTGTTTTGTTTTAAGCAAAATCTGAGGCTGAGAATGTAGCTCAGTTGGTAGGTTGCTTGCCTAGCATGTATGAACCTGGTGTTTAATCCACAGCACTGCATGAAAACAGGCATGGTGGTACATGCCTGTCATCCCAGGAAGGTAGAGGCAGGAGGATTAGGAATTCAAGTGTTAATCCCACTGATCGTGAAGAAGACCACTAACACAGTTCAAAGTCAAATTTAAAGCAAGCTTTAATTAAATATTGGCCAGGTGGATAGGCTCTGGCCAGGTCCATACCCAGTCCTGGGAAATGACCCCAAATCAAGTATGGCAAAGGCTTAAGAAGGAAAACTCGTAATTCATTGCATTTCCCACCAGGTCCAATCGGGGTAAGTGTACATCCTGACATATTGTCTGCCTACATACCTCCAGCCCACGTGTGATCAAGCACTTCTGGTATATATGGGTCAAACAAACCTGTTTAGGAGTGAAAACAAGTGGCTTGTTATCTCCCATAAACAACAGCCTCCAGCATTTCAGGAACTGTCTGTCCTTGGGCGAGGGGATTGCAGACCAGAGACATTTTTGTTTCATGAATCTCTTAGGCATAGTAATTAAAACTTAAAATGTAAGGTTGGCTCTCACACAAGGTCATTCCTGGGTACACAGTAATTTCGAGGCCAGCCTAAATGACACAAGACACTGTCCAAATAGAGAGAGAGAGAGAGAGAGAGAGAGAGAGAGAGAGAGAGAGAGAGA
>CABHPQ010132364.1:0-19907 GCA_902168405.1 Peromyscus aztecus | reverse complement strand
CTGGGGACTGATGCTCTCTATGCTGCTCTGATGGAGCTGGGGACTGACCCCACTTTACTGGGTGCTGAGGTTACAGGTGTGAGTACTTGGATTTAATGCTTACAGTGAATGAAATAGCATGGCCGTCTCTATTAACTCCATAGAATCTATATGCACAGCTTGGAAATGGATGGTCTTTGGGGCAGGACTCAGAGCCCCCAAGTACTCATAAGGATCAGATATGGTAGCAAGAGGTGTTTTAAATGATTAATGTTCTCTAGGGACTTCAGCTTAACCCAACAGAGATGAGCCTCACAGGGTCTGAATCTGTTGCTTTAACGAACTTTTCTTTCTCCTTTGTAAAGGCAGGGTTTCCATCTAGACCTCCAATCATCTCTGTCATGCCAGCCACTCCCCAAATAACCACACAGAGACTTATTATTAATTATAAATGATTGGTCAATAGCTTAGGCTCGTTTTTTTTTTAGCTAGCTCTTATAATTTAACTCATTTTTATTAATCTATGTGCTGCCCTGAGGCTCATTTACCTCATGTGTGTACTTCCTCCCATCCTGCTCGCTCTTCGTCTCATGGCGTCTCTTCTGACTCCACCCTTCTTCTCAGCATTCTCTTAGTCTGGTTCTCCCGCCTAACCTTATTCTGCCTAGCCATCGACCAGTCAGCTCTTTATTAACCAATAAGAGCAATACATATTTACAGTGTACAAAGATTGTTCCACAGCACTCCACCAAGCCTGCTGCGAAAGGGTTCTGTGGCAGACAAAAATGTCATAATGTGTTTGGGTATTACCCCTAACAGCGTGTCCTGGGAAGTGGCTGCTCCTGGTATTGTCAGTCTGGCACAGGTTCTCAAGACTTTGGTGATCGTCCTCAGAGGAAAGACTTGGTGACGCCAGTAGGCGCTTGTTTTGCTTACTACTGTGCCATCCGTGACGTGCGTTCTTTGTATACTGCCCAGTCATCAGCCTGCTGGACGTCAGTCATGCCTGCATGCTGGCAACCATACCATCCAGAGTTTTGCCCCCTGACTGCCCTGATTTTCTCCTGTCTGAAAAGCCCGATGGTGTCAGTGGCAGGTTGTGCTGCAATGTAGACACTTTGGTTTCCAGCCGACCCATCTGCACACCTCACATTTCCAGTGGAAGTTAACCCCATCCGGCACTACACCCTGGGGTGGGGAGGCAGCTTTGTAAGTAACTGGGTTCCATGGCTTCCCCTGTCTGGACGTAGTGGGGGGTCTGCCCTCTGGCTTTCTAGTCGGCCAGTTTGCATGGTGACCAGTGAGGAATGTGTCTGTTCTCCACCCTCGTACTAGGACATTGTACATGGCGTGAAATTGATGTCCATCCAGTTTCGGCTCCCTCCAGAGCTTAGAGCAAGGTACCTCATGTTCTTGCAGGAGAGCCCAGCTCATGCCATCTGTTGTACAGGTGACATCTAGCTGCTTTGACAAACCTAGTAGAGGAGTGCCCAGAATCTGCACCTTGGCCATCCCTATGCATGTCTGTATATTGTTACCATCAGGGGACACAGGGGCACAGGGGCACAGGAAGCTCTCAGGCTTGTGTTTTATCTCCTACTCTGTCTGGAAACAAATGGGGCTTATCTGATCTGGCTACCCCTAGGGACCTCATGGGTGGCCTGGGCCTTGGATCTTGCTGGAGTCAGTGACCTATCTCCTCTGTCAGAAGAGATACACCTTCATCCTACTGTGTTCTGCTCCTTCCTCTTTTCCCAGGTTACTTTTACAAGAGTGGGACCAGATAATATCAGCTTGGACTGGGGCCCTGAGTCACCCTGCTGTCCCGAGAAAGAGCCAAGGGGGGGAGGACATAGCCGGTCTCGGGAGTCTGGTGCTGTGGGATTGCTGGGAAAGGTGTGAACACAGGCTGGGGGTGTGCCTTTTTCTGGGGTCCCTGGGTAATATGGGCACCTCGGCATAGACACTAGGTCTTACCTTATTGGCTCCCTATGCTCCACAGTCATTCTCCAAGTTGTATGTGGCTTGTTGGAGACGCTGTGGACAAGCAGTGACGTCCCAGCCCGCTCTGATTCCTTCGTTGTCTCTCTGATGGCAGTATGTCAGTCTGCTGACTCGGTCTGCTTGCTTGCTTTTTTTTTTTTTTTTTTTTTTTTTTCCTGAGACAGGGTTTCTCTGTGTAGTTTTGGTGCCTGTCCTGGATCTCACTCTGTAGACCAGGCTGGCCTCGAACTCACAGAGATCCGCCTGCCTCTGCCTCCTGAGTGCTGGGATTAAAGGCGTGACCCACCACGGCCCGGCTAGTTCTGCTTCCTGCTACTCTCCATCTAGGGGCAGAAAGGTGAGCAGGGCCCCATTTTGCTTCCCCTCTCACTACCACCTTGGCTTCCCAACTCTTGATTCCTGATTCCCCCACAGGACTCCGCTTGTCTTTCCTAACAGAACAGCCATCTCTTAGTACCCTCCAGGATCGGGGCACCTCCCAGTAGTCAGTACCACAGTACTGATTACTCTCATGGCTTTGCCTTACAAACTTCAGTAGCTGTCCCCAACCCTACAGAATGTTCTTGCTTTGGAGTCGTATACTTTCAGTGTCTTCAAGAACTAGTCAACTCCGTGTGGGACCCAGGTCATTCTCTATAACTCTTGCTATGAGGCATCTCCGACCCTATCCTAGCCCCAGGGAGTTGGTGGATCCATCTTGTTTTGCCATTAATGCTGGATTATAGAATCTGCTCACCTTCCTAGGAAATGCTGTTCCTCTTGTGGAGGTTTAAGGTCCTTCCCAAAGCCTTGTGAGACTCCAGGAGCTTGTAGGTCTGTCTCCCCAGGAGAGCTGGCCAAAGCAAGCCATGTCACACCTGCTTTCTTGTTGTCTTAACCTGCCCTCTATTTCTTTTTTCTCACTTTGATTTGTCCCTTTTTCCTATCAGACTTGGTGACAAATCACACCCTGTCCTGGCCATCTTGGGACATCAGTCCGTCCCAAGTTGGCAATAGCCTGACCTGTATCAGAAACATTCTGTAGAATGAGGAGGTGGGGGGGAAGGACCACGCTGTTCTTAAGGAGTGTTTTTGACAGTCTGTTTTCCATTCTGTACATGAACATGCCTTCACAGATCCTGAAATGCTGGGTGTGAGTGGTTTGTTGCTGCTCAGTTCAGGCAGTGCCCTACACTTCCTCAGGGCTTCTCACAGGGTGCTTTTGTCCTGGCAGGTCCCCCCCACCCCCCCCCACCCCCGCTCCAATTTGGCCATGTCTCTCTCATGTCCACGGTGATCCAGTCTGTACTACAATGATTTCTTTGGTTGTGGTGGGCACTATCCAGGTACTGCCTAAGGGGCACGTGTATTGACACTGTTATTCATTTTCTCAGCTTTATTTCTCACCAGAGAAATGTCACAGCCTCCATGTTCCAGGCTTTCACTTTTCAGATTCAATGTGACGGTGCCTGCAGGATCCATGCGTTGTACATCAATACAGTACCGAGTGTGTGGTTCCTTGAGTGGACAGCCTTCCCACACTGGCACACGCTCTGCCTTCCTGCTGGCCTCTTGACTCCTGTAAGGCCAACTGAAAAGGCTCATAGTCAAAGAGTCACCAGCCTCCATCAGCAGCCTCAGTTTCTCCCTCAAATCCCTCTTCCCAGGTATTCTAGCCTTCCATGTCCATTCTCACTGCAAGATAACAGCTTGGACCTATTTCTTCCCTCACTCTTTGCCTCCAGCCCACCCAGCAGCAAGCTAGGACCTTTCTTGGTATCATGTTTCCCCACTTTCACAGTAAGGTTAGAGGCGTAGAAAGAGGTAGACACACACGCTCTCTCTCTCAAGTTGTAACTCTTCTGGTTCTGTTTGCAGCCAGCCGGGCATCAGGATGAAACAGCTGTGTGACCTAGAGACATAGCCTTGCACTCTCTTGCAGGAGGAGATACTTAACATTTTTATGGAAAAACTTGACGATAAACCCTGCTGTACTGAGCCTGCAGGAAATTGTATTTGTCCTCCAGCAGCTGCCACGGAGGCGTGGATGATGCTGGTTTGTGGATGATGCTGGTTTGTAGATGATGCTGATTTGCTACAGATTGGCTTGTAGAAGACTTGAGACCTCCTCCTCTTCCTCTTCTTTTCCTTCTTCCTCTCTGTATTTTTTTCTTTTTCTCTCTCTTTTTTTTTTTTTCCCCGTTGTTGGGGACTGAACTCATGATGTTGTGCACACGAGGCAAGCACACTCCCATTGAGCTACCTCTCTAACCCTGTTTCTTTTTTAAAATCCTGACAAGTAAAATATAGTTTAGCCATTTCAAAAGTTACATTATTGCTGGGTGTGACGGCATGTGCCTGGAGTGAGAGATGGAGGCAGGAAGATCAGGAGTTCAAGGCCATCCCCAGCTACATATTCAAGGCCAGCCAGGATTATAGGAGACCTTGTATCAAATCTAAGAGTTACATTGTTAAGACAAGGCAGCATCTGCAGTGATGCAAGCCGGGTCTGTGCGGCAATGTCTTGCTGCAGCTGGTAGGAATGGTGGTGATAACATGAGCAGGTGGAACAGTTTAGCAGTGGGAAGATTTATGGGACAGTCACGTGTTCAAGGTGCTGTGTAGTCCTCACAATGACCTTTGTGATGCTCCTCCTACCGATGAAGAAGCTGAGATGCAGGGAGATGAATTTCCTCATCCAAGACCACACAGCTAGAAGTTAGAACACACATCTGCTTCTAGAGTGAGCACTTCAACCAGCATGCTGCACCCCTGCATCCTTTTTACAGAACCACGGGGGCTTGTGCTGCAAAGGGATGCTTGTTCAGATGCCCCCAACTCCCATTTCATTCTAGTCTTTCAGGACCAGAAACACACATTTGGAAATGATGTTGATAAGTTCCTATTAGTAGATAGAACACCGAAAGGGAAGGAGGATATGAAAAATCATTTGTGTGTTTGTTTGTGTTGTGTATGCATGTGTGTATATATATGCACACACAGGTGGACATGCCTGTGAGTGCATGTGCAGAGAGTACAGGTAAACGTCTGGTATCTGTCTCTGTCACTCTCGGCCCTATTTTTGGGGGACAGGCTCATGCACTGAACCTGCAGCTCATTGTTTCAGCTAGACTGGATGATCAGTGAGCTCCAGGGATCCTCCTGTCTCCACCCTGCTCAGTGCTGGAGTTACAGGCATGTGCAGCTATGTCTGGCCCTTTATGTAGATGCTCATATCTGAACTCAGGCCTCATGCTTCTGCGCTGAGCACTTTCCCCACTGAGCCTTCTCCTGGCCACTGGAAATGATTTGTATGAGTCAAAGAGTGGCTAACTCTGCTTACCACAAACCATCAGTGCCCCAAAGAGAAAGGCATTCCATGGAGGTGAGGGCCCCCAGTGCCCCAAAGAGAAAGGCGTGCAGTGGAGGTGAGGGCTCCGTGGCAGCAGGAACAGCAGCCCTGCTGTTCTGCTGGATACAAAGCCCAGGTCCAGGGTGACCTTTTGACGTTAGAAAGGTGGAAATAGGATGGACAGACAGATGGCTCACTAATTAGGAGCACTTGTTTCTCTTGTAGAGGACCCAGGTTTGGTTCCCAGCACCCACATGGCATCTCACAACCACCTGTAACTCCAGTTCTGGGGGATCTGACTTCCTGCCCCCACAGGCATTGCACACTTGTGGCGCACAGACATTCATTCAAGGAAAACACCCATACTCGTAAAATAAACATAAGTAAACCCTTAACATAAACAAAAAGCGGAAACTGAGGGCAAGCAAGGGCATGGCCACCATTCGAACGAGGCTGTCAGTCTCTATAACGGCCGTACATGCTCCTGTTGGAATGCCCATCAGTCATAGCAGGAGTGCGAACTTAACAGCTTATCTCCCTAGGGAGACTCGTTCGTGCCCCTGGTTCCTTATCTTTGGCCCCAATTGGCTCCTGGTCCACTGGGGCCCGCTATAAGAAGCAGCTCATTTGGGGGTAAAAGGAAAGCTAAAGACAGCTGTGTCTCCTTAGAGACCTGTACTCTGTGCTCTAAGGTCAGAGTAAGTGTGGATGGCCATCGCTAATCTGGACATCCATGGGTGTACTGGTACCTCCAATTTAACTTCTTGTCTTATGTACATATTTCTGGAGACTAAGGCGTACGCAGGGAAGTTTTAGCATTTCAGAATTTTAGTTCCAAAGGTAAAAAGGCACATGCTTCTGAGAATCTCACAGGGCAGAATCAGTTGGGTGAAATGAACTCTCCTGGCCCAGCAGAAACTACTTTTAAACAGGGTATGGTAGCTTCAGCACTTAGGATACTGAGGCAGGAGGATCACCAAGAGTTCTGGGTAAACCTGGGCTACAGTGTAAGCCTGTCTCAACACAACAACGATAAAGCCACTTTGGGGCTGGAGATCTAGTTCAGTTGGTAGAGTGATTGCACGCACAGAGCCTGGGTCAATCCCCAGTACAACGTAAATTGGTAGTGGCATATATGTATAATCTCAGTAATCCCTTAGTATCATAGTGAGTTGGAGGCCAGCCTGGGCTACATTGGAACTCTGTCTCCAAAACAAAAACAAACAGGAATTAACTCCCCCTACCTTGAACAGTCTTTAGAGTAAAATTTATCCTGGAGGAGCGAATCTGAAAGGGCCATCTTTGGTTCCTTAGTTTGTAGCCCAGGCTGGCCTCCAACTCACTGCCCTAGAGTCCATATCCTCCTGACTCTACCTTCCCATTGCTGGGGGCAGGGGTAGAATTATGTGCCCCCAGGCTTTTCTTTAAAGGTCATCATAATTCTAGAGTGACAATGCTCCTCCAAGGTCTGGATGGTACTGTAACATTTTATCTCCCTCCTTGGGAAATCAGCCCAAATCAGACAGAAATATCAGTGTTTGGGTACATCAAAACTCCTTTGTCCTTTCATGCTGGGTTGCCTTTTGACAGGATATAATCAGAGATCCATTCAAGCTTGCAGAGGAATCTGACAAGGTGAAGCCCAGACATGCACCTGACGGCGCTGGAGGCTGCTGTGGTAAAAAGAAAAGCTGCTAGATCGAAGGCCAGCAGGGAGCTCACCGCGCGAGCAGCAGGCGGCGAAAGAACGGCTCACACAGGCCTTTACACCCACTCCTCCCCCGTGCAGAGATTACGGGAAGATGGCAAAGGCACCACAATCTAGATTACTTCCAAGTGTGAGTTTTAGAAGGTATTAATCTAAGGTTCACAGCAAATCACTACTTTTTCTATTTCACTATTTCAGAGTCTGGTGCCACCTAGTGGTCAGAAGTAGAACTTGGAAGCTTATTAAAATTGGAGGAGGATGGTGGGAGAACATCTTCCTTCAGGCCTACCACAGGACACATCTGGATTTTTCTGTGTTTACTCAGGAAGCAGAATCCCTACTAAATTTACACTATGCCAAAAGATTGTCAAGTCAAATTGGTAGGACTACTCTTCAGGTCCCTGTCTTCAAACTTTTTTCTTTCTGTAACTGAATGAAGAATAAAATGAATAATAAATTTGACCTCAGTTCACCCTGATGGCTGACATCATAGTGACTGTCCTGGTCTGTCTTAACTGGTGTTTTTTTTTAAAGGAGAACTAAGAGATGTGAATAGGCTTCCTACCCCTTTATAAATATATATAAATAATGTATCTGATTAAACTTTTAGGGAAATGCAGGATTTGTTTCTAGGTCTCATATTAAAGAAGTTATGAGCATTAAAGGAAGGACCAATGGCAGTAAGTTGAAGGGACACAGAAATCTTGGTCCTTCTCATCAGGAGCTGATAATTCAGACTTTAAACAAGCCTGGGGCTGGAGATGGAGCTGGTCGATCCTTGCCAGGCATGCCAGGAGCTCTGGATTTGTTCTCTGGTTTGAGCAACAGGGGAAGAGATGGGGTTAGCATGGCCCACGAAATTTCAATTACGAATTTAAGAATTTTTAGGCCTATAAAACACTGGGATGAATTCTAAGGGCAGATTCATCTTTTAAAAGAGATCTCACTGGGCAGTGGTGGTGTACACCTTTAATCCCAACACTTGGGAGGCAGAGGCAGAGGCAGGTGGATCTCTATGAGTTCAAAGAAAGTCAAGGAAAGTCTCAGAATTCCAAGTGGGTTCAGCTCTCATCCTTGACTTTGACAGAGAGTTTTTTTTCCAGCCCTGTTTGCCTCAGTAACCTTGAGTTGGCTCTAGGGTTCCTTATGTGCCCATTTATAACCTCCTGCAGTGTGAGACCAGTGTGGCTGAACACACTGCATGCTCCCTGAGTGCAGGATGATCCTTCCAAGGGACACGATAAAGAGAAAAGGTTGCTTAGACCTGACTTCCATCTTTTTCTTTTTTCTTTTTGTTTGTTTTTTGAGACAGGGTTTCTCTGTATAGTTTTGGTGCCTGTGCTGGATCTTGCTCTGTAGACCAGGCTGGCCTCGAACTCACAGAGATCCGCCTAGCTCTGCCTCCAAGTGCTGGGATTAAAGGCATGGGCCACCGCCGTCTGGCTTCTTTCTTTATTTTTACATAAACTAACACATTTGTTGCAGGCTAGGGGTGTCTGAAAAGGCAGCTTCTGCTGGTCTTTTAGCTCCGTCGGTTCTCGGGTGGCAGACTTGATTGTGATAGCAGAAGCGGTGTTGCAGGTCCGGGCATCACGCCACTGTTTGCATGTGGCAACCACAGTGCCCGATGCCCACTGCCCAGCTCTTCGTCTTGGTCTTGCCACAGAAGGAGCCAGTGTACTTGGCATGCTGACTGATCTCAGTTTTCTTCCCCCGTTCTGGGGGAGGCACCGCAGTGGTCTAGTGTTTACTGAGGATCTCGGCTTTCTTGGTGTATTTAACCCTGACACTGTGACCAGGGCCTGAGCCCAGAGAGGTATCGGTTTTTCCAAACTAAGGAGGGGGAGAAATGAACCTTTCATGGGCCATTCTTAAGTACTTTTAAGAATTTATGTGTCTGTGAGTGTATGCTGTGTGTGTCCAGAGATGGCATCAGATCCCTTGAGCTGGAGCTACAGGCGGTTGTGAACCACCTGATATGGGTGCTGGAAACCAAACTCAAACCAACCTTTGCAAGAGCAGCAAGTGCTCTTAACTGCTGAGCCATCCCTCCAGCTCATCATTCTTAATTCAAAAAGGTATTTGTTTGTTTCTGTTTATTTGTATGCATATGTAATTCACTGGTGTGCTTGTGAAAGCCAGAGGAGGTGCCCTGTTCTTATCTGTTTTATCCCCTTGAGACAGGGTCTCTCGCTGACCCCAAAGCTTGCTGTTTCACTAGGCAGCTAGCCAGCAGCAGCAGCCGGGGCTATAGAAACCTGTGACACTGTGCCCAGCTTTAATGTGAGCACTGGAGATTCAAACTAGGGTCCTCATTGCTGGGGTAGCAAGTGCTTGACTTGCTGAGCCCCAGTCCCAGTCCAGACCAAGAAGATTAAAACAACTCAGTGTGATTCTAAACACTGTGGGCACATGTCTTGACTCCTATGAATAATCAAATGTCTTCAGCTACCTACCACAACTTGGGCTAAAAAGGCTCTTTTGTAGATTTTGTTCTAGGACCCAGAAGAGAGCTTTCATTGAACTCTGTGTATGTGGAGGGTCATGGGTGTCCGCCTAGGGTGTCATTCCTCGGGCACGTCCACCTTCATTTCTTTGAGACAGGGTCTCTAACTGATCTGGAGCTTGCTGAGTAAGCTAGACTTGCTAGCTAGTGAGCTCCTGGGGTCTGCCTCTCTCTACCTCAGTGCTAAGATTGTAGGCAAAGCCACCATGCCCAGCTTTAACACACACACACACACACACACACACAATTTATTTACTTTATCTGGGTGCCAGAGATCCAACTCAGGCCTTCATATTTGTGTGGCAAACATTCTACTCTCTGAGTTATCTCCCCAGCTCCCAGACTGAACTCATTTGCAAATGCGAGGCTGGAATTATACAGTCCTAATGGTAAGCTGTGACATATCTTTAATTCATTACAAGCAGCAGTCAAGCAGCTTGGGGAGCATGGCAGGGAGGCTCACAGGAGGGAACCCGAGGACCGGGCTGCTTATGGTAATTTGACATATAGCTCAGAGCCTCACTGTGTCAGGTGACTGGGCCTGGACAGTTTCGCCTCTGTCCCCAGAGTTAACAAGCTGCTCCCACATAGCTTCCTTTGTGAATGTTAAATGAGCTTCCTTTAGAATGCAACACCTCAAATGTCAAGTGCTGGGGAGGGAAGATTTGCACAGTAAGTGCAGAATGACTGGTGTGACTTCTGGGCCTCCCCATTCATCTTTTATTAACTGTCCTTACTTCCTTTTTATCAATTAACCTTATTATTCCTTTCAACTGGATCTACCTACAGAAGCACCATGAAGGAGATATCTTAGGTATCTTTATTCTTCCTTTTAAATAATGTAGCAGAAACTCACGGAGTCAGTACCACCTGTTAAAAGTGGTGCTTTTTTTCAAGACAGGGTTTCTCTGTGTAGTTTTGGTGCCTGTCCTGGATCTCACTCTGTAGACCAGGCTGGCCTCGAACTCACAGAGATCCACCTGGCTCTGCCTCCCAAGTGCTGGGATTAAAGGCGTGCGCCACCACTGCCCGGCTTGGAGATTCTTTATTCTGCATGGATCAACCATGCCACATGGTTGGAACTTCCAGGTCAAAGCTGGAATGGCTACCCACTACACACATGACCAGAGCATGTCTTTCCTGAGAACCAGCTCCCTTACTCCCCCTTCTTGGTGCTGCCTTTTCAAATTTTGTGGAAGGAAAAGTTGAATCTGTGAATATGGAAATTATCTGAATGGTGGGGCTGTACACACAGAGATACCCTGTCTCAAAGGGGGGCAGATATAGCTCAGTGTATTATGCTATTATGTTTCTTTCTTTCATTTATTTATTTGGTTTTTTTGAGACAGGATTTCTCTGTATAGCTCTGGCTGTCCTGGTACTCACTCTGTAGACCAGGCTGGCCTTGAACTCCGAGATCTGCCCGCTTCTGTCTCCAAAGTGCTGAGATTAAAGGCGTGCGCCACCATTGCCTGGTTTTTGGGTGATTTTTCAACATTTGTACATTTTTACGTGTATGAGTGTTTCGTCAGTGTGTATGCAGAAACACCATGTGTGCCTGGTGTCTGTGGAGGCCAGAAGAGGGCATTGGATCCTCTGGGGCTAGAGTTACTGATGGCTGTGAGCCCTCATGTGAGTGCTGGGAACCAAACCTGGGTCCTTTGCAAGTGCTCTAACCCCCTGAGTCAACCCTCCAGCCCCCTATTTTGTGTTTTGAGACAGGCTATGTGAGATGATCTTCCTGTCTCAGTCTCCCTAGTGTAGGGACTATGGGCACAATGCCTCAGCTTAAATATTTTTAAGAGTTAAATGGAATATATCAGGAACCCTGGCCTATGATCAGGAGTCTAGGCTGACCTGGGAAGCTGCATGCTTGTTCTGAAATTCCTAATTCCTATTGGGACTCTGGGGACAGCAACTTGTGATCAGGTATGGACTTCCTGAATGGAAGCTATGGTGTCCCATCCTAGTCTCTTGGGGACTCTTGTGGCATGGGATACTGATCTTTGTTCCTGTCTTATCTGTGGCTAGAGAAGGGGCGAATTCTAACTGTGAGGGGCAATTTAAAGTAATAGAGCTTTGTACCCTAAAGTGACAGTTTGGTCAAGGATGTACTAGACATGATGGTGGCCCCTTAAGATTATAATAGAGATGGGCTTAGCGCTAAAGTGCTTCTCCTCCAGAGGATCTGGGTGTGGTTCCTAGCACCCATATCAGGTGACTCAAATGTCTGTAACTCCATTTCCTGGTGATCACATGTCCTCTGGTCTCTGAGGGCACCTGTAAGCATGTGATGCATACAGATTCACATGGGCACACACATATACACACACATTCAAAAAGATTATAATGCAGAACTGGACAATTCCCATTGCTTGACACCGCTGACATGTTTGGGATGCTGCAGGAGTAAGCAAACCTACCCCCTGCCACTCATGGAGCAGTGGAGTACACACAATTCCATGTAGTACATGATGCCTGATAATGGGAATTAATAACTATGCTCCTGGCTTTATTGATCTCACATATATATTTGAAGCAGGCTCTTGCTTTGTGATCCAAGCTGGCCTAGAACTCATCATTCTCCTGTCTCAGCTTCTTGAGTGCCACCATGCCTAGCTTTTTACTGTACTTTTTGTTGTTATTTTGAGGTGTATTTCTTTTACTTATTAAAAAAAAAAAAGCCTACTGGAAGACAGTATGCTACGTGAGTCTGGCAGAGCCTCACATCTCAAATCTGCCACAAGAGGCCACATGGAGTGACTAGCCTGCAGCATCTAGGTCAGTTTAAGTGCACTTGACACTTACATAGTGACAGAATCCCCCAGTGACTACTCAGGATGTATCCACATCCTTAAATGACACAGGACTGTGTATGAGAAAGTGCTGTGTAAACCGTGAAGATGGTTTCTGCTCAATGGCAGGAGTTCCTCAAATTTGGGCTTGCAGATGCTCAGTTAGTAAAGTGCTTGCCCACAAGTATGAGGACCTGAGTTCAGATCCCCAGCACCTCTGTACAAGTCAGGTGTGGTGGAGCTGGTCAGTAACCCCAGTGCTGGGCACTCGGAGACAGCTGGATCCCTGGAGCTCATTGGTCAGGCAGCCTTGCTGAATTAGTGAGCCTTAGTTCAGTGGAGTGTGATAGAGGAAAACACCCAGTGTTGACCTCTGGCCTTTAAATTCATACATATTCTCTAGTCATATGTGCACATCCCCGCATAAATATGTGCATCAAATGCACACACACACACACACACACACACACACACACACAGGAATAAACAAAAAGTGGAGTTCCCTAAACTCCTAAATCATTGGCCTTAATGCCACTGTCCTGGTACCCGTCAGTCCGATCTTCTATAACACAGTTCTTTGAGAACTTCTCATGACTCCTGACTCCTATACAGTAAAACTGCAGCTCTAAAACTTGGTATTCAACCCATCACAGACCAACCCCAACAATTCCCAACAATCCCACTGGTCCTTGTCACGGGCTACGGAACTGACTTTCCAACTGTTCTAAAGTTAGTGTTGCCTCATCAGCCTTACCCCTACTTTCCCATTGGCTAGTATGGTTTTTCATCTTTCTCTCTGTCCCTTCAATAGGTATTCATATTTATGTCACTCCTGCTGTGGGACGGTCTTTCTGCAAGCTGTGAATATGTGTTGCTCTCATTGGTTGATAAATAAAGTTGTTTTGGCTAATAGCCAAAATAGTACAATCTAACTGGAGATGAAGAAGGGTGGAGTTGGGGCAGACACTGAGGAAGCAAAACCTGTAGAAAATGAGGTAACAAGCCACGAACCACATGGCAAAGCACAGATAAGAAATATGGGTTAATTAAAATGTAAGAGCTAACTAGTAATAAGTGTGAGTCATTGGCCAAACATTTATAATTAATATAAGCCTCTGAGTGATTATTTGGAAGCGGCTGCGGGACAGGATGGGACAGAGAATAGCCTCAATTTACAACTCCCCTTTTTAATAAGGTTATATTTTTAAAATGGATACTCTAACCAAATGTGGTAGCACATGCCTGTAATCCCAGCACTTGGGAGGCTGAGGCAGGAAGATTGAGAGTTTGGGGCCAGCTTGAGGTAAATAGTACAACTCCTTCTCAAAACTAAACCAAACCATCAAACTGAAAAAGAAGGGGAAGAGGAAGCAAAGGAGGCTGAGGAGGAGAGAGAAGAAAGAGAGAGAGAAAAGAGGAAGGGAGGGAGGAACTTCTTTCTTTCTTTTTTTGTTTTTTCAAGACAAGGTTTCTCTGTGTAGTCCTGGCTATCCTGGAACTCACTCTGTAGACCAGGCTGGCCTTGAACTCAGCGAAATCCACCTGCTTCTGAGTTCAAGTGCTGGAATTAAAGTCATGTGCCACCACTGCCTGGCAAGGAGGAATTTCTAATGAAGTAAATAAAGGTTAGTGAAATTATAAGGGTTGGATCCTGATTCAGTGGATTAGTGTCCTTGTAAGAGAGGGGGTGCCAGAGAGCTGGCTTCCTCCACAGCCTCAGAGGACGGGTATGTGAGGATTAAGTGTCTGTTTCCAAGCTGAGAAGAAAATCTTATCAGAAACCCACCCTGCTCGACCTTGGTCTAGGATGTCAAGCCTTCAGGACAGTAAGAAGGTGATTCTCTGTTGGTGAAGCCCGCCAGTCCCTGATACCTAGTTAAGGTATCATAATGTACCCTAAGCAAGTGACCCTTTCTTAGAATAACTCTTACATTACAAATCTAAAACCTGTGTGTGTGTGTGTGTGTGTGAGAGAGAGAGAGAGAGAGAGAGAGAGACCTATAAAGAGGACAACTTCAGGTGTTGTTTGTTGTTTCTTAGAGACCATCCACCTACTCTCTCTCTCTCTCAATTAATTAATTAACTAACTAATTAATTAATTAATTAATTAATTTTTGAGATAAGGCCTGTCAATGGCCTGGAACTCACCAAGTAGGCTAGGCTGGCTGGCCAATCAAGCTCCATCCTTCTCCCTGTCTCCATCTCTCCAGGGTCGGGGTGGCAAGCACACAACACTATCCCTGGCTTTTAACACATGGGTTCTAGAAATTTAGCGTGTGTCGTCCTGCTTACAGGGCGAGCCCTTTACCGACTGACCTCTCCACTCCAACTGCTTCCTTCCTTCCCTCTTTCTTTGGAGACCAAAATGCTCTTGAATTTGTGATCCTTCTGTCTCAGCTCCCAAGTGCTGAGGTTACAGAGACCTCTACTACACCTGATCTAAAACCCCTACTGCTCAAGGAGCAACTTAAAAACCACGATGCTCTCCTCAGCTTTTAAAACCATTTCAAATCTTTTGTTTTTTTTATGTGTATCTGTCTGTGTGGACGTATGACACTGTGAGTCCCTGCGGAGGTCAGAAGAAGGTGTTGGGTCCCTGGAGCTGAGTTACAGGTAGTTGTGAGCTCTCTGTGTGGCTTCTGGGAACTGAATTTGGGGTGATTTGGAAGGGCAGTAAGTGCTCTTCAGCTGTCTCTCCAGCCTGCCTCAGTTTATTTGTATCTTCCTTGTTTTTTGAGACAAGGCCTCTGTTGTCTAAACCGGCACTGAACTCTGCCTCCTCCAGCCTCAGCCTCCTTGGCAGCTGGGCATCCTTTAAGATGACGCCCTGTCCTTTATGGTGTAGCCGTTTGTTGCTAGTTTCCTTACTGGCAAGCTTTTTTTTTTTTTTTTTTTGGTTAGGGGGTAAGATTTGGTAGTTTTACTATATAGCCCAGGATGGCCCCAAACTTTCAAACTTGGGATCTTCTCGCCTCAGCCTCCTGAGTGCTAGGATTACAGATGGGTATCAGCATATTCGTCTTGGAGCAACTGCCAATTAAATATTGTAGCTCCCCAGTGCCTGGGACTATGCTTAGAACTCATTAGAGAAGCAATAATCACAAACGGATAGATCTATCAATATGTGAGAAAAAAGAAATGGGGTAATAAATATAACACTTTTAATTTAAAATTTCAAGAAGCAGGGCCTGAGGAATGTACTTCAACTGATAGAATGCTTGCCTAGTATACAAGAAGCCCTGGAATTGATCACCAGCAACACGTACATGGGTATGGTTGTGCGTGCCTGTAATTCCAGCCCTCTGAAAGTGGAGATGTAAAAATCAGGAGTTCAAGGTCATCCTCAGTTACATGGCAGGTTCAAAGGCAGCCTGAGGTGTGTGAGACCCTGGGGTACATGTCTCAAATGAATAAATCCGTAAATAAGAAGGTAAAATGGAAGGCCGAGGAGATGGCTCAGTGGATAAAGTCGCCGTGTAAGTGTGACACAGTGACACCTGTGTCTGTGATCCCAGTGTTCCTCCTAGGACCCGGAAGGGGAAACCAGGAGAATGCCCAACGCTCACGCGCCGGCTAGCCTGGTGTCTATAGTGGAAAAAACAAACCAACAACTCCCAAGAAGCCTTGTCTTAAACAAGGTGGAAAGGTAAGGACTGACACCAGAGGTTGTCACGTGACTGCCACACACGTGGTGGCACAGACATGCTGACATCCACACACAGATACACAGGGACAAAAAGAAAGGTAAGGAAGCAAATGCTTTGAGAGAGAGAGAAGAAATGAGTTAAACCTCCAGCTTAGTAATTGTTAACATGTGCAGGTGCTTTAGGGGGACTGGAGCGAGAGCAGCAGAACTTTGTACTTGCATTTTGTGAGCGTTTTTGTCCATGCCTGGGGAGAGGTGGTGGACTGACTAGTGTGTTTTGGCTTCCTCCTCAGAAAATGGGACTCAAAGCCTGTGGGAGCGGACTTAGCCAGCCTGAGAGAGACACAGGTTCCTGCTCTGCTGTCGGAGGCATGCAGCTGTGGTTCTCATGGAGGGCTCAGAGTCATACAGTTAGCCCTGGTGCTTGTTCTTCGGTCCATTCCAACCCTATCTCTTACCTATCTACCCTCACCCCACCAAATGTGGGCTGGGGAACAAGTTCTTGATGCAGCCCAGGCTGGCCTTGCTACGTAACTGATGATGACCTTGAACTTCTGATCCTTCTGCCTCTATCTTCCAATGTTAGGTCAAGCCTGGTTTTTTGGGGTGCTGGGAACTGAACCTAGGGATTCACAGATACTAGGAAAATACTCTACCAATTGAGCTACATCCCCACCTCCTGGAAATGTAATTTTAAAAAGTGTTGAGTACTGTTCATCTGCCAAGTCCTTACTGTAGATGGACTCAGACCAGAGGAAGTGGGAGACAGGAGGAAGAAGAGGGAGGGAGGAGGCGGAGCAAGAGGAGGCGATGGGCCATCATAAGGCTGCATAAGGCTTCTCATATGCCCACTTCCTTTCGGGTAGCTGAGGACCAGATTTTAACAAAGAAGTCAGATCCTTTTCAAAGGAGAGATCTTTTCTCACAACTGCCAAAAAGGCACATTTTCCTTTTTCTTCCCGGTAACAAGACCAGAAAACATCTAGAAGAAGGAGGGAAATGGGAAAGCCCGCGAGGCCTCTTGAGGTAGGAAGTATGCCGCAGATTTTATTTTAACTGAGTATTTTCATTAACTCGTGAAAAATTCTCATTTTTGCCTAAAAAGGTCCTGTGTTTTTAAGCAAGTGCAGAGTTTTGCTTCTGAGAAATCCCTCTGGGCCAACAGATTGGATTCTAGGGCAAGTTCGTGTAATTCTAGTGTTTTCTTAGTTCCTAGTTTTCCTCTGAAGACTTTGTGTTCTGGTGGCATTCAAATGTCACTCTTGGCTGGAGTGTAGCTTAGTAACAGAGCATATGCTTAGATGTTCAAGGCCTTGGGGTCTACCTCCCAACCCCCAAATCCCATTTAGAGCATTAACTTTGAATGCTTTTTACAACCCACAAACTTCAGAACAAAAATATTCTCTATTAATTAGACATTATGTTGACAAAATGTATAGAGAACCATTTTTATTTTTATTTTTGCAATCTTTTAGATAATCCCATGCCTCAACCTTGGAGAGACATTTGGGTCTGGCTACAGAACCAATTCCCGAACCTGCAGACTTGGGAATTTTCCTTCTGCACAGAAGAAAATTGAGCTGTCATTCTTCTCCCTTATTTTCTAGTGAAGAATTCTGGGAAGGGAAGGTGTTTGCAGGGAGGTTTTGACCTCGATTGAGTGACTCATTCAAGGTCAGGCAGAGTCAAAATGAAGCAAGGGTGGACACCGTGGCCACCTTTCAAGACTCTCAGTCCTGTGGCCACCCTTCAAGACTCTCAGTCCTTCAGTAGCTTTTCCATGGAGGTAAAATGTGGTCAGAAGTTGGGGTTTGTGGTGGTGTTTTTCCCTCCAAATTTCAGAAGAAATTTCCTATAACATCACTGACCTTGCCTTCTATCTTGCCTAGAGTGACAGGTCGGGACACCCCCTATCCCAACTGGAGCTACTTACTACAAACCCACCCCAGCAGCTTTTCTCTAAACCCGAAGGACAGCTCTCACAGTAGGAGAAGCTGCTGGCGTGGGTGTCTACACTGTTTTTTGTGTCTTGAGTATTCACAAGGGGTCCTAGCCTGTGCCTGTCACCGAGGACATAAATCACTTAGCAATGCCCCTGAGAATCAGAAGAGTGTTTTGTTTTGTGGTGTCTGCTGGGCAGGTCCTTGTCTGTTTTCCTCAAGTCTTGAACTTCTCACTAGCTTCTAGGCTGCTAAGACCACACTTTGCTGGCTGTTGCTTTCTCTGCATGCACAGGAAATGTCTGTAGCTCTGGCAAGCACTTCCTCCTCTCTCCACACTCCCATTCCAAACTGTGCGTTCAAAATTCCAGAACCTTTAACCGCCTTCTCTCTTAGCCCGGAACATACTCGGGTTACATTTTCTATTAAGTTAAAAAGACTCCATTTTCAATCAGCTACCTTAGAAGGACTGTGTTTGTCCTTAATATCCCTATAAATCCCAATTTATACACTATAATGCCACTCTTTTTTTTTCTTCCGTTGTTTCTTTGGTTGTTGTTTGTTTTTTGAGACAGGGTTTCTCTGTGTAGCCCTGGTTGTCCTGGAATTCACTATGTAGACCAGGCTGGCCTCAAACACAGAGACACTCCGCACCCCCCCACCCCCTCTCCCCTATTGCTGGGACACCACCAACTTAAATGCCACACATAAGAAACCTAGAGCCAGGCGGTGGTGGCGCACGCCTTTAATCCCAGCACTCGGGAGGCAGAGGCAGGCGGATCTCTGTGAGTTCGAGGCCAGCCTGGTCTCCCAAGCGAGTTCCAGGAAAGGCGCAAAGCTACACAGAGAAACCCTGTCTCGAAAAACCAAAAAAAACCAAAAAAAAAAAAAAAAACCCCACAAAAAAAAAAAAAAAAAAAAAAAAAAAAAAAAAAAAAAAAAAAGAAACCTAGGAATCATTTTCTTCATCTGAACTAATTTTTTCAATATAGCAATATGGAAGTAGGAAGTAGGAGAACAACGTCAGAAATCAGGGGGCTAGGAGTAGAGTTGAATATTTATTTAAAATAAAGTTCCTTTATGTAACCCCTTTCACATGATGCTGTGACTATGGCTGTCCTAGACCGTGGTGATATAGTCGTGCACAATGCAGACACAGTTCTTGAGAAGGGACAGATTCTTAACCAAATGAATACTTTATCTATAGGACTAGTAAGAGATCTTTGCTTTGAAGAAAAATAAAGGAGAGACGGAGTATGGTGGCCTTTGAGGAAGCCTTGAAAGGGGGCTATGTTGGCATCTGGAAGAAGTTGAGTCCCACCCACAGGAAACAGACAGCAAGCGCAAAGACCCTGGGGAGAATCCCCCTGCAGTGACTAAGAAACAGCCAGGAGAAAGCCTGCCGGCCGAGGTAGGGGTGGGGGCAGAGGTAGGGGCGGGGGCAGAGGTAGGGGTGGGGGCAGAGCTTGCGGCACCTTGTTGGCGATCTGGGTACTTGGGCGTTTTCCACAGGGGGTGAGGGTTCAGGGGGAGTGTTCAAACAAGGGAGCGACGCCCTCATTTGACAAGTCACTAGCTGCAAGCCCAGGGGAAGGTAAGGGGACAGGCATAAAAGAGGAGCGGTTGGTAAGGAGTCATTGAAATGAGCCCAGGAATTAATTGTCCTAGATATTATAAAAAAAAATGCATTGGGTGGAAAATACAACTGTGATTACAGAATACAAAGTAAGAATGGGAAACATTTTAAAAAATGCTTAAGTCGTGAGGCAAAAGGTTCAATTTGGCAACTACTCTGCTACCACATCTATTCTGGATGCAGTGGACTCGAGGGTCTTGGTGACCTATGCACCAGAGTCTATCGCCACCAATACACAGGTAGTGGCGCAAGCCTTTAGTTCCAGCACTCGGGAGGCAGAGGCAGGTGAATCTCTGAGCCTGATCTACAAAGTGAGTTCCAGGATAGCCAGGGCTACACAGAGAAACCCTGTCTCGAAAAAA